>VCMQ01000016.1:600000-878836 GCA_007113905.1 Teratosphaeria zuluensis
ACTACCAACTCTCTCACATCACGAGCACGGACCTGTCGACCATTTGAACCGCACCATCGAGATCAGTCTAAGATGTCACAATCGTCTCCTCTCTCTCCTTCCATCTGTGAAACTCATCCCAAATCACCCAAGCACACGCCCCATCTTCTTCGAAATGCCGGGCGATAAGGCCAAGAAAATCATCATGTTCCAACAGCTTTGCAATAGCAGTCGAAGTTCCCCTCACCGATTGCCCAACAGCTAGAGAACTCAGTGCCACATCCATAGTCCGCTGGGAGAAAACAAACATCTTGTCAGTATGAATAATCGACCAAGGCGCATGAAGCTTTCTACTTTACTTACAGTCAGGACAGGTGGCCCTGCAACTATCTATGTCGAGTGCGTGGCAATTTCCTTCTCCCTGTACGAACGAAAAGGGTCAGTCAATGAGGACAACGCTCCAGGCGACGGAATGATGGACTAGGACGTACGGCCCATTGGGCAGGGTTGCAATACCAGACGCCTGCCGTGACGGATGGGATGAAGAGGAGTAAAGACCGGAGGTGCATGTTGATCGATCGAAGCTGTGAGCTTTTGCGGCCGGGAATGAGGAAACCTGAGAGTATGAGTGTAGTTGAAAAGGCATGGGAGTCGGGCAGGGAGGATATGTAGTCTCGCACGCTGTCCGAAACGCCACGAAATTGGTCGCAGGATGTCTAAGACTCGAGCTCTTAGGCGTCTGATCGGCTACCGAATACGTCCAGATGCGAGGCGGCCCCTTCTTAATCTTCGATAGACGTGATCTGTGCGGTCTTCACCGTTGTCCAATTTTCTCTACTACACAATCGCATACCACGTGGATGGATTGGATGACATACCTCACCTCACCTTAAGCCTGAAGTACCGTGTCAGAAGCACACACAGGCAAACCCATAGCTCGTTACCTGATACACTCCAATTACTGCTGCTGATCGCACAGATTGCACATAACTCTCTCGTATTCCGACTGCTTTGACCCTAGACGATACAAGAGAGCACTGCACGTTTCAGTGACAGCAGAGCCATACCATTCGTATCCGGAAGTCCATGTACTTGCCTGACACAGGACCAATTGCAGGCTTTCATGATGGCACAAGCGCTCGAACTTCCCGCACCTCGGATCCTCACAGCAATTGAGTCGCAAGAGTAGCCCCCTGTATGGTAGACCTATCCACCACGGCAGGATGTTTTGTACTCGAATGCCAACGACGTTGCTTGTTTCGGTAGCCATGCGCTGCGGTGCATGATCTGACCAAATCAGACGTCATCTCTTCCATACATACATAGTACCGTTACGTCCTCGCCAGGCGAGAACATTGGCCTCTTGCCTCCTTGTGATATCCCAGCATGCAATGACGGATCTCGACGCCGGATCGCCAAAAGAAATGTCAGAAAAGTTACCGAGAGTTGGCTTCTCAGTCATTCAATGCAGATATTGGGCGGCTGCTATCTCTGTTCCCTTTTCGCCCATCTCAAGGTCACCATAGCTATGAAGCGACATAGTCATTTGGTGAAAGATTTGGGCCGATGAGCCCTGGAGTTAAGACCGCAGTCGAACTTAGTGCAAAGTCAACGGAGGGTCCAGAGATCTCTCACGGCCAAAAGGGTTCTGGTGTAGCAGCATCGGCGCCGGCTGGGTGACATGAGAAGCCAGCTGCCCAATTCGCAGCGTAGAGCCTCTTGAAGCAAGCGCCTAGGAAGAAGCGAAGTCGGCGATCTAAGAAGGCATCGCGACCTTTGACTTCCCATGAAACCGTCCAAAGAAGAATAGCGCCTACCGCGGTATACCCAGTCATTCGAAGACGAGATACGTTTGGGGAAATTAGTATATAGCTCTCGCACCCCCGAGCTTTCTCGTAACTGCAGAATAGATTGAAGATGGCCGCTTTTCACAGGGCTGAGCTATGCTAAGATGTCGTACCAATTTCCGATTAAGGAGCTGTATGAGCTGATTTTACAGACCAGGGACATATCTTTGGCGTGCACGCCAGCAGTAGAGATCTGGGGGGTTGGGGTCTAGGCTGGCGTCCCCATAAGGCTGATGTGTTCTGGAAAGGGAGAAGCAGCAACCGCCTAAACCACAGTATCCGCAAGAATCTGGCCCCGCTCAGGCCTCTGCGATAGCCGCCCACCGAGACCAAAGTTGCGCGCACTCTGTGGAATCAAGCTAATGCCAAAGACGTCAGCGAATCATCGAAATCCTTCGGCGACATGTTGTTGTCCGCTCCGGTATTCTGGATACTTTGGGCCGACAGTCCGAGGAGTGCCGAGGAGCAGGTTGAATGCTTTTGAAGTGTGCACCTCAACGCTGTCATACCTGTCTTGATCCACGTGTTGCCAGGAGTGATGTGCTTGTCAACTAACGCTCAAGAAGAGCCTGACGTTTCCAAGCGAGCCCCCTAAGTCAGATCACCAATACCTACGCCCATAACAACAGTCAAACATTGTTGATTTGTCCTTGCCGCCGTGTTTGTCCTGGTGCAGACGACAAGTCCTTGGCCCCCGAAGAAGCTCACCAACATCCGCATACCCGTCTGGTTGCCCCTCAGTATAGTAAAAAGGAGCCATAGCTTCCATCCTTGATCAGAGCCGCCGCGTGAGACCGCTAGGATCAAGATACCTTGCCGGATGGTCGCCATCAGTCATGAATGTGAAGTGAGACTCCAGCCAGCATGCTTCTGAGCACATAGGTGCGACTTTCGAGGATCCCGGGACTATGTCAAAGTCATACGGCTGATGTTCGCCACAGGTTTCTGTCAAACTCTTGCCACCAGCTGAGGCCCAGAAAAGGCACCCAAAATCGATGTGTAAATGAAAATATTTCGCCATATGGCATGCTCTGCATGCTCGTCAATACTCGTGTTCCGTAGCCAATTCACAGCGACTTCAGCGGCAGCTTCCGCAGCGCCTTTTCCTGGTATATTTGCCTTTGGAGACCGGCGGAATGGGTTGTCAGCGACACAACCTGCTTGAGCCGGCTTGCGGCGCCGGCGGTCAAGTAGCTTCCTTTCTTTTGCATCGTAGAAATGGTCTAACTAGTTGTAGAAATGGATTGTACAAGAGAACACAGCGATCAATGCAGCGGAGTGATCTCGAAAGGTCCGACGAAGAGTGACGTCGAAGATTGGACGGGCTGCTCTTGTCAGCACAGAGGAGCCGGCCACCCGACTGCGATTCTATGCATACTGCGCCGTTGTTTGACGCATATTGTCTGCAGTCAGAGCAGTTTGAGCTGCCGATACTGAGGAAGTGCGGCCTGTATGAGTAGGTGCATGCTCGAGCCTCAGATATTCAGGCCACTTCACTGAACACGCTCGATAGCGTTGATCCCGCTCACGATCCCGGCCGATGGAAGAGATCTGTTGTAAACGTCAAGTCATGACAATATTGGCGCTTACCTTGCTAGCGCATCAACCTCGGCAATTATTTCAGATTCTCCTCCGCTATTGGTACCCTACAAACGTGTCTTTTCGCAAGGCACGACTGCGCTTCCAATTATTGTCATCTGTCACAGCAATAGCAGCATGCCTCGGAGATCTTTGCGGTCTTGTTGTACGAGGTATTTCTACACAATTGTGTGGAACAGGCGCCCTCAGGCCTATGTATTGACTCGGTCATATGGATTGCTGAAACGCGACAAGCAGTGTCGTTGCAGCCGCATCAATCCGCCACCAGTCCTCTAAATAGTCTATCAAAGCTGAGAGACTGTTGATTGAGTCAGTTCGATGTCAAGGGCTGATCACACCGTCAGGCATGCAGTCAGGCGCTGCTGATTGACTGGCGTTGTGACAGGCAGAGTAAGATTGACGGTCGACGCTCGTCACGAATAAGACGCTGGTAATCTAGACTGCCGGTATGAGGACTTTCTGCACCTTCGGCTATGGACGTCTGGCTTGACGGCGCTGTCAGAGCTATGCAGCAAGGCAGAAGGGGCTGGTCCTGCACGCTGTTAACCAGCAGCGCTCGGCTGACATTTCTGAGCTTTGACACCTGTGAGTATTGGGTGGTAATCAAGCTCATTGAATCTCATCTAATCGTTCAATCTAGGCCCACGCACTGCACAACTGTGATAGCTCACGTTCTCGCCGTAGGATTCCACGCAGAGTATGCCACGATCTGTCGTGCGTGCCCGAACAATCCCATCGTCGATTGCAAGATCAAATATGGGATGTAGAGGATCGAGAAGACGATCATGCTCCTGAATGTCGTGAATTCGGACCGCACTCGCTCGGTGAAGTATATGGTCGCGAACAGCGCCATGATCGTCGTGAACAGGAACCATTCAGCCACTGGGTATCGGAAGAAGATCAACTTCGCCAATGTGCCAGGACTATCTGGCCAATCGATGATGATAAAGCTGATTAAGAGGCAGGTATGTTGCGATACCAGATAGTACGACAGCTCGCGGGTGAAAAGCAAGGAGAAGAGGGCCAGTCGCTCTTGCTTGCAACGTTTCGTACCGTTTGGAGGATTGGTCCAGACCAGTGGCAGATGATGTATGGACGCCTGTGTCCATCCTGCAAGAACAGAGCACAAGGTTAGCGGCTGGCTGATACCAAACGACGATCGGATGGCGTGGGCCACAGCGTGCATGCACCGCGGCCACGTGCGCGATGCTTTCGCCCCAGCGTCAAAAAGCAACACTGCTTCTATGGATTGACTTACCTTGCGTCCAACGCATTCTCTGCTTTATGAATCCCTTGAAGGTATTCGGGGCCATCTCGTATGACAGAACATTCATGTCGTGAATTGCATTGGCGCCGCTGCCGTATGCACGAAGAGCGGAGTCGATATCCTCAGTCAACATCTCGCCTCGCATCTTCAGGTTCCGGATCAGGTCCGATCTCCACCAGCCATTGCTCCCACAGAAGAGGCCGAACTTTGCGAGTCTCTGACGACCAGGATGGGCTATTGCATAGATCTTGTCAAATTCGATCCCAATCATCTTAGCCAGGAAAGACTCGTTCGTGTTGTACACGACACAGCGGCCCTGCACAATGTCTGGCTTGTCTTTGATGAAGCGCTCGGCGGCCCAGCGAGCGTTGTGCGGATGAGGAAAATGGTCGGTGTCGAAGATGCCGGTGTAGTCGGCGCCAGTCGCTTTGAGGGAGAAGAAATGGTTCAGATTGTCGGCTTTTGAGGTCGACTTTGGAACTTTGACCACATTGAGCTGCTCATATCGCTCTGCCAATTGTCTCAACTCGGTCTCGATGGGCTCGATCGGCCTAGGCGTGTTGTACACCAAGTCTGGGACTGTCAGCTCTTGCACTGCAACACCAAGGCGTGGCCGGACTCACTGATTCTGAACTTGTCCTTCGGGTAACGGATCTCTTCCAGCGCATACATGATCTGTCCAATAACAATATCCTTCTCGTTGGGCAGATATGCCACCATGACCATGTCTAGAATCGGCAATTTGCTGTCCTCACTTGGAAATTTGCCAGTTGCATCGACCTTGTCTGCTGCTTTTGCCGCATCGCGCACTGGCGTCAGCCCGAGGAAGGACTCTATCGCTGCCATCATCGCGATATACAGGTTGGCGATCATGTAGAAGTAGTAGAATACTTCGATCGCAAGGTCGGAGCACATCACAAAAATTGCAGTGCAGACTACCCAGTACGACGCAACGAGACAGACGGGCGTCCAGTCGATCAGCCAGTCCGAAACATTGAGCCATTGAGCGTTAATGAATTGGATGAGTCGCCTGGGAATCGAAGGTCTTGAATCTTGATGGAAGAACGATGCTGGTGCAGAGGGTGGTGCAGATTGGTCCGACGATGCAGCTTCTGTGGTGCTGATGGCACCGCCTTTGGCGTGGTTTACTGCGAGCATGATGCCAGGCAGAGGACTCTCGTTCCAAAGCCAACTTTGGAAGAAATGATGTTGACCGAGGAATGACAGGAGCAGCAAGACAATAATGTGGGCTCTTGAGAGTGACAGGGCGATTGCGGGCTCTGCAAGCTCTCGGTACTACCGATATGCTCGCAAGACTAAGCAGAGACCCAAACATGCTACCTCTTCCAACACAGGTGTAGATCGGGAATCGCGTAGACGGACCTGCATGCACCGCTGGTGTGCCTGCAGACCCTGCCCTCAACATAGTCGATCACCGGTACCTGCTTCTCGTATGATTCAATAATAGCCGCGCTCCGGTGGTGGTGTGGGACCTGAGTCGGGAGCACAGATGAATTCCTGCTGGACAGCAGAGGCCAAATCACCGCCAATGCCAACGAGAAGATGCCGGTAGTGCGATATGGACGTCTGGTTAGCCCAAAGCCGCAAGCAGGGGCCAATATCAGGCTTCGGCTGTCACAATCTGTGCATGTGGGATGATGGGCGGTTGACTCAACGGCCTAGTATCTTTCGGACACCAGTGGTTCTAGCGCGGCATGTGCATTTGTCCTCGAACGACGACGAGGACAAGGACGATGCCATGTAGCCCACGCACGATTGGTGCGCTTCCCTTCTGCACATCCGACGCAAACGAATATTTGATAACGTGGTCCTGCATGAACGCACGTCATTCTTATGGATCTGATATCGTCGCCACTTTGGTGGTTTCAGGCTCGTCTGGGGCACAGCAGATTCGATGAAGTGATCTGCGGCGAACAGCAGGGGTAACCCCATGCTGTCGTGTACCCACCCAGCCCGCTGGAAGCTCCCGATTAGAGCTGGCCGAAAACGCTTAATCGTCACAAGCCTGATCCGACACCAACAGCGATCTTCTCTTGCCGCACCATGTTCTCTTGTTCATGCTCGGTACTCTGTCGGACGTCGCAAGCACGCGATATCATCTCAACCTTCTTGCCGATCCACCCAATTTCATCCCGTTACCGGCGCTACCATGTACAGGACGAAACAGGCAAGTCCAATTCATCGGCAGAAGGCAGAAAGGCTGCAGCTTGTTGATCTCGTATGGCAAGGCCCCATGGTGTCTGCAACACGTGGCAACCACTGCAGCACGCTGCACGAGCCTTTTTGTGACCACCACTGTACAACTCTGGATCTTTGATGAATGTGTCCAGGTCTAGGCGCAACAACCTTCGCAGTCACCTGAAGCCAGCGGCTTGTACTATTCACTGCCTTCACTACCATGGCGCTTTCGTCGACCATTGCTCGAATGCGAGAGATCGTTCGTCCAAGCGGCCCAAGAAAACAAGCTGAGTTCCGATCATCGAACGAAGAACATGCTTACCTGTATGGTCTGCGTGGCATTCTGGCCATTTCGAGCATTCTGTGGATCTTCTTCCAAACATTCCTGCCCGCGATGGTAAGCGACGAGACGACTGGACCAGCTTACCAAAAGGTCCTGAGGATCGTCTTTTCGCCAGTGCTGTGGAACGAGAGCCTCATCAGCAGCTTCTTCTTTGTCCTGAGCGCAAGATCAATTTGCGTGCGGTTTCTGAAGGATCCGAAGGGCACAACATTCGCAGGAAGTGTTATCAGAAGAATCATTCGCCTTAGTCTTGCCGCCGGAATTGCATCTGGCATCGCAAGCGGCATTATGAAATCGCTGGGCACCGAGTACATTCACAACTTCAAGAACGCGCTCCCGAACTCTTCCATCTCGACACCCGAAGTGACTTACGACGGACTCAATGCCGTCAACGCCATGTTCGACATGTTTTGGGTTGTCAGGAGCTACTACTATCAAGCGGCAAACAAGTTCTGGCCCTCGAATACCATCTGGAATATTTCCCTGATATATCAACAGAGCTGGACAGTCTACTTTCTCATGATTATCCTGCCGTTCACAAGGGCATCCTGGCACAAAACGTTCCTACTCATCTTCTCTGTTGGCTCGTTCTGGATGTGCTCGTGGGGCTGGTACGATGCGAGCGCACTGTTACTGGCCGACTATGTGACAAACCCAAGCCTTCGGCCTCGGCTTGACAAGGGCATGAAGATGACGGAGGACTGGAGGGTGCCATACGCCTTACCAGCGGCCGGCATGATACTTCTTGGCTTTGCTCAGAAGTTCTGTTGGGCGGCATTTCCTCAATATGTAGACAAAGAGCTTGTGCTACATCCATTCCTCGACCTGTCCGAGAATGAAACCAAAAGCTCTTTCGCAGCGGACGGTCCATACCCTCGCGTCGACAACTGGTTCGTTATCTTCGGAGTTCTACTCATGATTGAAACTACGGTTCAAGCACGCAATCTGCTGTCAGCGAAATGGCTGGTTGCGATCGGCAAAAGATCACTCAGTGAGTAGTCAGAGCCACTGCGCACATACGCTGAAGAAACCTCACTGAAAAGGTCGTTACAGGCATCTTCGTCGCACAGAGCCTTGTTTTCTGGACAGCAGGGATCAAGTTGTTCCTGCATCTACATACCCGATCTGGTGTCGGCATAGCACTGTCAAACTTCGGAGTCTTCGTGACGTGTACAGTGGCCACATTGGCGACCGCCGAGGTATACTACCGTACCATTGATTTGGGATCACAATGGCTGGCCAAAGAGGCGTTTTCTTGGCTAATGCGTTGAGATGGTGGTCGGGCAGATGGTTGTCGGAGTGTCGATCTTGCACGAGAACATGCACGGTCGCCGGGCGGTTCGATACCAGTCTCCGACGGTGTGCTTGGCAGGGGCACCGCTAGAGCAACAACCAGACGAGGAATTACAATGAGGCGAAAGAGGCATCATTTTGCACAAGTCAGCGAGATACTTGTTCTGGCATGTACACAGTCATTTGCCAGAGATTTCATCATCTTGGCACCAACGCTTGGCACTGTCGCTAGCTTTGAAGTTAAGCGAGGCTTCGTCCATCATTTGCTGTGACCAGTCTTGCCTACCGGGAGCGCGTATCAGAATTTTGACTGAGACTATCACTCAAAGTCGTGCAATCATCAATTATCATCCATCATCCATCGACCATAAAGTAGCAAACATCGACGCTCATACATTAACCATCAACTATCAACCATCAGCCGTCAGCCATCAACCATCAACTACTAACCATTAACTATTAGCTATCAGCTATCAACTGTCAACTATTAACCCTCAAGTACTAACCCATCAAGTATTAGCCACCAACTATCAACTTTTGACTGCAGACTGCTATCAAACTAGCTTGATCTTATCTAGAAATGCATTCGGCGAACCATTCTGAACATGTCAGTCGAATGCTTCCTTGCACACGCAGGAATTGCACCTTGATGTCGCAAGCAAATCTTCGCCATCCTGGACCGCAGCTGTGGGCGCCTTGGCAGATGGACCGGATGGTGCCAGGTCCGTATGTGGTGTCGCCTAAGCACGCTAGAATACCTTGGCCACGCGCTTGACATTTGCTTAGCCGGGCTTATCGTTGAGCCTCATCATCCGAGCGTCACACATCACATCGAGCGATGGCATACCGCACAGTACAGGCTGCAGCTGCTGTCTCACCTTGTAAAACTATATTTACAGCGCATATGTTGGACTATGGCAATGCAGAGCTGCGGTCAATCCACGATAACATGGTGCAGGAACCTGCACGAGCTTCCCGGTCAAAGATCTGCATACTGCTTGCTCCAAAGCCGTGCTTGCGAGTCGTCTCCATCGTCCGCATTAGCCCATTCTGAGGCATACGTTGAACTTCAATAGCCCTCCATTGTGTTATCTTCGGCCCGCTGCTGTCGAATGGCTGGCCGCGTCAAGAAACGCCACCGTCACATGCCGCCAGCTCTGCCACTAGAGGTCCCAGGAGTTGGGACCTGCTTTAGCCTGTCACCCGTTCAGTGTGGGTCAGTCCTGCACCCCTGATTTGCCAAGGCGGCACAGTCCATGTGCTTCTTGCATGTGAAGGTGTGTCTGCGCTAGTGGGCACTCCATGTTCTCACCGCAGGCGCCCCACTACTTCCGCCTCCTGGTGGCATGCTTTTCGGACTTCATTTGGCCGCCTGGCACTATTCCGGACACTTCGCCTAACGATGCTAGATATCGAAGAGGCAAAGGATCCTCCTGATCTTGCTGGGTTGGCATTACACGATTCTGTCTGGGCCTGACGTGGGATGTCTTCGCACCATCATGACGATCAGCGAGAATGAGCCATGAGATCTGCATTGGAACGAACAAGCGGCAACGCGCGTTGACTCTGACCGGCATGGCCAGTTATCGTCGCCTACAGCATGCGCAGTTGTGCCTGCTGGGGATGCCAGTGCCGTGGCCTCGTATTGCAGCACATGGAGATGATCCAACGTGCCCGGGTCTTCATCTACGCTTGAGTGCAGTTTCGAGATCTTTGTGCTCCAAGCTGCTGCTGGATCTGCCAGGTGCCGACCACTGTAACGATGGCTGTTCTCAGAGCTTCTATCCTGACTCTTGGGATAGCTTTGGCAACCGCAACCACCTCAATAGACCAATGTGATTGTGGTTTCCGGGATCCAGATACCCTCGCGGTCTATACTGAGAGCCTGGTCGTCTATTTCAACGAGACCGACGCTGTCGATACCAACATCTGGGACAATAAAGAGTACAGTCACAAGAATGAGAAAGGGTGGGACGCAATTTACAAAGTCGGCGCAGACCCGGACAACGTCAGATTTATCAACGACACTCTATTCAGCCCTCCTGTGCAAG
Organism: Teratosphaeria zuluensis; assembly: GCA_007113905.1. Lineage (NCBI taxonomy): Eukaryota > Fungi > Ascomycota > Dothideomycetes > Mycosphaerellales > Teratosphaeriaceae > Teratosphaeria > Teratosphaeria zuluensis. The sequence continues at coordinate 610,579 of VCMQ01000016.1, forward strand.
CCCTGGAGCTTTTGACGCAGCCTTCTGATGTAGATCACCTGGTCAAGGGAGCCGAACTCAGGACAATCAGAAAAGACATCCAATATGGTTCGTTTCAAGCGGCTCTCAAGCCACCTACACAGTGGACCGGCGGGACAGCTTTGTCCTTCATGCTCAAGTATAACTCGTCGCAAAGCCTAGAAATGGATCTCATGAACATGAACGATCCCAGCGATGCCAACGTGGCCACACTGGTGAATGGCGAGTGGCCAGCGAGCGATCTAGAGACCAACTTCACGATACTCGAGCATGCAGGCATCAGTCCCTGGACTCAGTTCGTCCCGGTCAGAATGGATTGGAACAAGACGAGTGTGCAATTCTACATTGCAGATAATCAGACCAGAGCTGTGACAAAGCACGATCGAACGATACCGGTCGCAGGACAGCCGCTGTCGTTGAAGACGTGGAGTACTGGCGACACCACATACATGGAGGGGCCTCCTTCGGGCAACGCATCGAGAAGCCATGTGCTCTACGTCCGCGCGTTTTTCAATTCTTCAACCATGACTGATGCAGACCATGAGTCCTGGAACGAGAAATGTACCTCAGGCTCGTTCTGTCTGACCAACGACATGACTTTGCGCGGATCCAGCTCTTTCTCTGCAGCGTCAGAGGTCAGATGGACAGCGCCGAAAGCCAACGACGCCATCAAAAGAAATGCTGGCATTGTTGCTGCTTGCTGTTCCGCATTTGGCGTCTTTGCTCTGATCAACGTCTTCTTCCGAAGGACGCCATGGGCGAAGCTTAAGCCTGGAGCAAAGAGGACGAGTACCAAGGAGAAGTCTCTACGGTCATTCTTGAGGGGCTCGCTGTACAAAACCTCGCAAGAAGCGCAAAGTCCACGCTTTTCCGATTCATCCGAAAAGATAGAGAAAGCTGCATCGTCTGGCTACAGCACGTCAGGCATACAAACACCTTTGCCAGCTTATGGTACCCAGACGCCACGCTCGGGCACCGCCACACCGGCGCCTCCATATGAGACTCCACCGCCGCTCCCGGATCACAATGGTTTGTATCGCAGCGTCAGTATCGCCAGTCTGCCACAGATTCCTCGAGAGTTTACAGTAGCCGTCAAACCTCAGGCGGCAGGCGTAGCGACGTCGGCCAGCACCGCAAACAACAGTACTGTGGCTCTTGACCGTATCGACGAAGCCCAGCATCAGTACCAGGACGACGCAATTACACCAGTCCATGCTAACTCCATCGACGCCGATAGACCTCACACTGAATTGACCCAACGTTCGGTGCACCGCGAAGCCTTCGACGAGAAGAAGGTCGGAGTCGCTGTATCGACTGCTCACGATGATATACCAGTCACCGTGACAGCCGCAGGCAAGCAGCCGGCGACAACCATCATCCGAGAGCTCCCTCGCCACCAATCGACCGGCTATGTGCCCTCTGTCATTCCAGCTCCTGCGGTAACGCCCATGGAACCTGCTACAGAAGCACCAATCTTGAACGCGACCCAGCCGAATGGTGCCACCAAGCCCGCGCCCACCAAGCGGATCGACTACCTCGCTGGTCTAGTCGCTGTTGCCTGTCTGGGCGTGACACTACATCACTGGTGCCAAACCTTCTGGCCTTGGGTCGTCAACGGCTATGGCGACACTGCCCACTACCCCAAGGCAGAGAAGTGGCTGCAGATCTTCCTAGGTAGCTATGCGCTGACGGCTCTGTGGATTGGACCATTCTTCTTGACCGCCACCAGGTTCTTATCGAGCAATTATCTGAAGAACGGGAAGCTGGAGGACATTGCTAAGAAAGAGCTGCGTCGCGCCCCGCGGCTATTTGTGCCGATTGTCATTGTCTCGCTGCTGGAATACTTCCTCATCTCCATGAACTTGACAGCAGCGTTGGAGTTCTTGCCTAGTGTGTCCTGGTCGACATGGCCATATGTCACTGCCCAGAAGAATTTTGGCGTGTATCTCAACAATATGATTCAGCTGGCGTACTTGATGCCGAACGCGATCCCGGAAGTTGTGACGCACTACTGCATTGGTGTGCTCTGGACAGTGCCGGTGCAGCTGCAGTTCACATATGTTGTGCTGGGTGCCGCGGTCGTCATCAGAGACATCAAGAACCCATGGAAGCGATTTGGTTTCTACGCCGTCGTCATTCTCACGGCTTGGTACGCCAAGGTAAGCTTCAGCCCAGGACGACCCCATCCTGAATGATTACTGATATGTTTCTTCTGTAGTCTTGGGCTGCGTGCCACTGGGCTGGCCTAGTCTTGTCTGATCTCGAATCAACCTACAAATGGAAAGTCTACCTGAACAAAAAGCCTTGGGTCAAATATCTCGTCATGACGGGTGCATTTATCTGCGCTGGCGGTACCCCTCTCGTCGGCGCCTTCAACCAGGACTGGTCCTTTGACACCGTGGAGAACGGCATTCACCCAGATTTCTCATCAGGCCGACCGATCATGGACGTTGACCCGGTCTATCCAGGATATAACGAACCCACACTCACCATCCTGCTATTCTCCATTGGTCTGCAGATCCTGGTCGAGTTGTCGACCGTGGTGCAGTGGTTGCTTTCAACCAAAGTAATTCTGCTCCTGCATCCGCACATCATGACGATCTACCTTACCCATGGTTTCGTAATGTGGACATGGGGCGCATGGGTCGCGCTTGCTATGAACAATGCCGGAACGCCTTACTGGGCTAATCTGCTGGTCACGCTGGTGTCGACCTACGCGATGATCTTCTTACTTGCGTCGGTTCTCACGCCATTGATCGAGTTCCCAACGCAAGCGTTGATGCGCAACCTGGACCGATGGATGAAGGAGGAGCCGAGGCCGAAGAGGCAGACGACTGCGCCGTACGGGAAGCAGATCGTGCTTAATAGGAATGGCGATGAGGCTCCTGTTGGGGAGTCGTGAGGAATTGGTCAGCATCCAGTGTGGTTTTGATAATGCAGATTTTGGCAGACTCGTTGATGGATATCTTTGTCCAGCAATGAGGCTTGGAGTAAATGAATAAGCATAAATATGTACACAGGAACGACAGGACCGCGATTGATGAATTGGAATGAACATTGAGGATTCCATCCTGCCTTCAGCTCTGACGAGCTCGTAACAGACATCTGCTCGAGCACTCGGGTTCATCGTCGATAACAATCTCATAAAGAGGCTCTGCGTATGGATGCTTCTAACGCAGAACCTGCCAGAGGACGCTCCGGGAAGTTGACGACCTGAAGATTACTACATAATCAATCAGCTGCTCGACAAGCTCAACTCCCCCGGATTTATATCATGCGCAAAAGCCTGCCAACAAGCTCCACGGGTACCCGCAGGCAGTCTCTCAACAGTCAGTCAAGATCCCGTCATCTCTGGTTCTACTTGGCTCTCCACGCCAATCAGATATAATTTCCCTATCAACGCGCTACAATCAAACGAATAGTGCCTGACTGAATGCTTGACGTTGAACGTCACTCCTTAACACGGTGCTCACCCAGTCAACAGCCAGCCAGCCAGTCAAGCCCGCTTTGACTAACAAAATGTCGAGAGGACAGCCCGCACTGCAGCATGACATGACTTGCAGTCAAATAGGAATTCGTCGGTCGTACCAACCAACGATCACTACTCTCAAATCACCCGACGTCGCTGCCCAAAGGTTCCGAACCTGCATACCTATTTCTATTATCTACCAAAAGAATAACGCAACTATAAAGCTTCAAGTACCGTGTGCAGAAACATGTCGTCCAATAACCACCTGCAACCCACTGATGCCCAAGCTAATAATAATACCAATGATAACAATACTCCAGACTTCCACACTTCCAGCATTCATGCGTGCAACTATATATATATATATATACCACACGGGACATCTACCACGAGTGCGTAAACCTATCAAAACAGAGAAAATGTTCGTATTCCCTCAAGCATACGCAGAGAGCAGCAGCAGCAGGGCATGTAGTCAAATATACTACTATACCTACCTACCTGCATCCACCCCACCCGCCCCTGGTCGTCGCTCCAATTCTCGCCCCACCCACCCGCCAACATAAAATTGCTGCATCATTACACGTATACTCTATTGCACGACATCTCGTATGCATATGCGTGCGTCCGTACACCGTACATGCAAGACGTGCAGACCGCTGGATCCTTCTTTTGTCCGTCTGACGCCACACACTCTTGCGCATCGAGCGCTTGTTGGTAGACCGTTTACAACACGACAATTCCGTGTAGCGGGACAGCTTGTGCGATTCCGTAAACTTGGAACGGCTGAAGGGATGTCATGAGAGTAGAAAGGTTATGGTGAGAGTTAAGGACTTCACAGGATCTAGCACAGCGTAGCTAGCTAGGGATTGGGTGATACAATCATGGAGATTGTACAGGTGGAAAAGCTTCTGACGTGATGGCCACCTTCTACCCTATCTAATTACCTCCCTACCCACCTACCCACCGACCCACCACTTCCCTACCTTCCCTCCCGCTCTCAAGCTCGTTGTCAGCAATCCTCCCTCCCTTCCTCCCTCCCTCCCTCCCCCCTTCCCTCGCTCCCTCGCTCCCCCCTTCCCTCGCTCCCTCCTTCCTTCCTTCCTTCCCTCCCTCCCTCGCTCCCTCCCTCCCAAAGAACACCAGATTCCCACATATCCGCAGTCGATCTCGTGACGACCGACAAAAAAAAGAATCGAGGAAAACTGACGTACATACACACATATATGACTGACTGACTGAACTGACTGACTGAACTGACTGACTGACCGCTAGAGAGAGAAAAGGAAAGAGACATCGAGAGGTCCCAAGCATCTCAAAATCCAGCCGAGATGAATTCGTCTGTGGCAGTTGGACACGAGAAAGGGCTTGTCTTAGCTTGCTTAACAAGAGGCAGAAGAAGCGCTTGGGCTGCTGCTGCCACTTGCGTGCTCCTGTGCGTGTGTCATTGGGGGGGCCATACAAAGCGTTGAGCGTACAGTACAGCAACTGATTGACATCGTAACTCTCCCCTTCTCTTCATTCAAACAGAATACTACTCTGTTCTGGCGCCACAATCTCTACTTACAGCCCAGCCCAGCCCAGCCCAGCTCTTGCCTGCTTGCATACATACGCCCGCGCTATGCGTGCCCCTCCCCCTGCCCTCTTTTGCTTCACACGAAGATCTCTCTTAAAACTCATTCTCGTCATTCCCAGCAATAATCACATTATTGACCTTCAACACCATCCTGCACAACTGCGTCGCGAGCAGGAGTTGCTGCCGCTTGGAGATCAGGGGGTCGATGACGAAGTGCTGTTTCATATCTGCAATAGTCACCAAGGTGTTAGTAATGCGGTCTCGACTCTGAACGCCCCTGTAGAGGTAACTATAGTGGGACTTACCATTCGATCCCGTCTGCATGCAGTCAACGCCTAATCGGCCTCTGCCTTCGCCCTTGCCTTGCCGCGCCTTGAGCTCCGATAGCGTTTCGATGGGCGATAAGCCGCTGTTTTCTGCGAGGGCCATTGGGACCGCGTCGAGAGCGTCGGCGAAGGCGCGCATGCTGTATTGCTGCAGGCCTGGCTCCTGCAACGCTGCCTTCTCGACCGCGAGACTGCACGCGATTTCCGCCGCGCCGCCGCCATACACAATCCTGTTGTCTTTGACCAGATTCCGCACCACGCACAGCGCATCGTGTAGCGAGCGCTTCGCCTCATCGATGATCATCTTGTTGCTTCCGCGGATGAAAGCAGTGACGGCGCGGCTGTTGGCGCAGTCTTCGATGACGAGCATTTTGTCTCTGGTGGTGCCGAACGACATTTCTCGCACAATACCTGCTTTGCCCAATTTTGCAGCGGAGAGATCCTCGAAGCGCGGGACGATGCGACCGTTGGTGGCGATGGCGATGAGTTCGATTTCTGGGCCGCCGACCCATCGGACGGCGGGGAGGTCGTTGGTGAGGAGGAGGTGGTTGGCTTCGTCGTCGAAACCCCATTGGCAGATGACGACGTTGGCGCCGGTGTCTTTGATTTGCTGAATCATTTCTTGGAATTTGGCTTGTTCGTATTTCTGTAGCTCCTTGAATTCGGCGACGCTGGTGATGTCGAGCTTGTGCTTGGTCTTGGGCTTTGGTGGCTCGAAGGCGCAGGTCAGAATGGCGAGCTTGGCGTCCTTGACTTCGGAGGGCATTTGCGGGTGTGAGAAGTCCTTGTCGACGATGACGCCGTTGACTAGCAGACTGTCTTCGAGTGATCCACCGACCTTGCCGTCCACCTTGATTAGCTCAAAGTCGACGTCTTTCCGCTCGAGATCCGCGACTGATAGTACGGCCTCGACAGCCATGTTCGCGAACTGGTCATGCGCCTTTGACACAATCTTTGAGCCCAGACTCGTCTTCGCGACCTTCATCAGGTTCGCCGTATCTTGTCTGGTGAATGGAATGGTGTCTGAGATCTTGTCCAGCTCTTCTATCGCCACCTCGCACGCCGCATCATAACCATCTGCGATTCTAATCGGGTGTATGCCCTTGTCAATCAACTCACTCGCCTGCTCTAATAATGCGCCGGCCAGCACCACCACACCCGTCGTGCCATCACCAATTTCCGCGTCTTGTGACTGACTCAGACTGACGAGCAGCTTGGCGATGTGGTTGCTGATCTCCATCTGGCCCATGATAGTTGCGCCATCGTTGGTGACGGTGATGTCGCCGTCGGGTGATATGAGAATCTTGTCCAGACCGCGGGGTCCGAGCGATGTCTTGACGATGGAGGAGACGGTTCGGGCGGCGAGGATGTGTGACTTGATCGCCTCGGTGCCATGTGCGCGCTTCTTCTTGCCTTGGTCGCGGACGATGATGAAGGGTCGGCCAGTTTCGTCTTTGGCTATTTGGGCTGCGACGGTGGTGTTAGTGAGAGATGGTAAGTGAGGTGGTAAGTCGTTGCCATACCATTACTGAGATCGAGTTCTGCATTCAGGTGTCAGTCAAGCGCCATCACATGCTCTTCAGTCCGACTCACGCATAGGACCGGCCATGCTGGCTGTTGAATGCTGCTTTCAAGGCAGCCTGTACACTCGTCGCTTTTCCTCTCCAACAACTTCTTCCACCAGTTCTGTATCGACAATGGTATCGCGACCCTCGCTTCGGCGTACAACAAGACGACAAGGTGTGACGGTGAAGAAGATATCGATCAGGTGTGTCTGGACGTTTCTGATGTGCTTCCGCACTTTTCGTGAAGCTCAAGCGGGCGTTCCCGCGGGGTTCGACGCGCTTTGACGCGAAGCTCTGCCATGGCATTGGCCTTAAGACACTCACTCTCTACCACTATTCCTCGTCACCTGCACGTCGTGTCGCATTACTGACATCGGCAGCAGTCAGAAGAAGCGAAAGAAGCGGAACAAAATCCGCAAACAAAAGCCTACGATCGCAAAGCGCAACACCATCAAGATGCCTCGTGAGTAGCTATACTGGAGCTCCAAAACGCGTCAATACTGACAATATGCTCTCAGCCATGATCGACGACGAAGACTCCGGCGACGATGTGCCAGAGATGATCCCCGCCAAAGCCAAATCCAAGGCCAAGAAGCCAGAGCCAGAGCCGGAACCGGAGGAGGACGAGGAAGAGGAGGAGGAGGAGGACCCGGACGCATACGTCGTGGAGAAGATCCTGCAGCACGACTTTGACAACAAGGGCGAGCTGAGGTTCCAGATCAAGTGGTTGGGCTACGAGTCGGAGGGTGATCTGACGTGGGAGCCCGAGGAGAATCTGTAGGCGACATGATCCTTCTTCCAATGATCTGGACTAACGCATCCTAGTGAGGACGCGCAAGAAGTCCTCGGCGCATACCTGAAATCAATCGGCGGCAGGCCAGAACCACCATCCAAATCCACCGGCAAAGGCAAGAAGGGCGGTCGGGCCAGCACATCCAAACGCACCGCTGCCGACGCATTCGCCGACTCTCCCGCACCCGCCGGCAAGTCGAAGAAAGGCCGCAAGTCGAATGGCGTTGCGGAAGACAGCGGATCAGGAAAGCGCGAGCTTCCGGTCGGCAGCTGGGAAGACCACGTCCTGCGCGTGACTTCCATCATCGAGGAAACCGACATCAAGGCGAAGAAGAGCCAGAAGGAGCTTATTGGGCTCCTGGAGTGGATCGATGGCGGGCATAAGACGCAACACAAGATGAAGGTGCTCCGGCAGAAAGTGCCGCAAAAGCTGCTGGATTACTACGAGCAACATCTGTGAGTCTACATCCTCGTGTATCTTGGCTGCATGCTGAGACTTTGTTTGTTGCAACAGGCGCTTCCAGACTGGTTGAAGCTACCGAGCTTGATTTCGATGCGACTGCTGTGAGAGTCCGAGCTGATATACCACCACATTAGGGTCTTCACCCAAGCTGGCGGCGCCGACGACGAGCTTCTCGATGGTCTTTCGCAGACGGTAACAGATTCCGATGCGAAGATGGAGGCAGCTGAAGAGTAGGGAGAGTGAAGTTCGCACCTCAAGAGCGGACGCATGTGCCATCTGGACCAAGCCCCGAGATGAGACGAATAGCATGGATGGATTGGGAAGTACCGCGAAGAAGGTGGTTGCAGATTGCTGTATGATGCTTTGCTGACCGAAAAGGTGATGCTTACTGTGTATACTACTGATTATAGCGATACCTTTACAGGCGGGCGACTTCTGCTTAGAAGCGATCTTTGGGAGCGGATTACCCATCTCGATCCCCTCTATACTGAATCGGATAGGCGAGACAGCATTGGCGTCCCCGTTTACGAGAATCGCCTGGGCTGACTCAGGCATGACAGCGCATTGCAACATTCCTTACAGGCCACCGACTCGGCCAGAAACAAAGTCAGCCAGCATTGATCAGGATGATACTGAAATGTAAGGGCTAGAATCAACATTTCGACTACCCACGTGGAAGTGTAAACTCTGGCGCCACGCGACGGCAAAAACGGCAGCTACTTGCATCTTGCATCTAGTGATCTACCAAACCACCGCCCACCCGTTCCATACCCGGGGTGTGGAGATGATTACATGATCACCATACAGATTCAACAAGATAAGCGAAGTATACTCTTTTGTGTTTCATACCATTCTCTTGGCTCTCGCAAACACTGCTTACTACTGTTTGTTCTCATTGGAATTTGTGTTTCAGAATCGCTGCGAACCCCGCCAAGCCGATATCGCTGACATCACTTCCCTTCAAACGCCGAGGTCGTGTGCTGCAGATAGAAAAGTTGAGGAGGTCTGGATGAGTGGTCGCGAATATGGTGGGACATCGCCAGAGCAGGCGGATCTGCTGTCTGAGGAGAGGGTGACAGGAAGGGATGTGCTGGAGACGACAGAGGGAAGATTTCGCGCGAATGCGAGCATAGATGTGGACCAGGATGAACACTATCATGCATTGGCGAGACATGACTGGAAGGATGAAGGCAGAGAGAAGACAAATGATCAAGAAGACCTCGACACCGACCACGCAGACGCATCCCACCACCTCCTCGCCCACGACACTACAGTCCTAACCCACAACCCCGCCGCCGCATCCACCGCAACTGAAGTCGACGGCGAACAACCTCTTCCCCTACAAACCCTCACAGCCCCCTCCAATGCCGAAAAAGGCCCCCCACCCCAACAACCCGTGACCTGGCGCTCCCTCCCCAAAAAACGCCAACTCGCCATCCTGACCCTCGCCCGCCTCTCCGAACCCTTGACCCAAACCAGCCTCCAAGCCTACATGTTCTACCAACTCAAATCTTTCCACGCGCCCGACGCCGAACCCCCTTCCGACGCGACAGTATCGCAGCAAGCGGGTTTGCTCGCCGCCGCGTTTACAGGCGCACAGTTCGTCACTGCGATGCTTTGGGGCCGGTTGGCGGATTCGGAGATGTTTGGCCGGAAACGCGTGATTTTGATTGGGTTGTTGGGGACGATGGTCGGGAGTCTGGGGTTTGGGTTTAGTCGATCTTTTCGCGCGGCGGTGTTTTGGAGGGTTGTGGGCGGCATGTTGAATGGGAATATTGGGGTGATGAGGACGATGATTTCGGAAATTGTGAGGGAGAAGAAGTTTCTGTCGAGGGCGTTTTTGTTGTTGCCGATGTGTTTTAATGTTGGGGTTATCGTGGGCCCGGTTTTGGGTGGGATTTTGGCGGATCCGGGGGGGATGTTTCCGGGTGTTTTCGGGGAGGTTGAGTGGGTGAGGGTTTGGCCGTATGCGTTGCCGAATTTGGTCATGGCGGTTCTTTTGGCGGGGAGTGCGGGGGCGGTGGTGTTTGGGTTGGATGAGACGTTGGAGGGGGCGAGGGGGAGGAGGGATTGGGGGAGGATGGTGGCGGGGTGGGTTGGGAGAGTGGTGAGGAGGGGGAGGAAGGGGGGGGAGTATAAGGCTGTGCCTACTGGGGAGGATACTGGGGAGGAGGATGTGGAGATGGGTGAGGGGTCTAGGGCTGGGGGGAGCAAGAAGAAGGCGCCTGTGACGACGAAGAGGAGACTGCCCTTCCGTAGGATCTGGACGCCGAATTTGTTGCTCACGCTCCTAGCACACGGCTTACTAGCCATGCACGTCGGCACCTTCAACAACCTCTGGTTCGTCTTCCTCTCCACCCCGCGCTACAACCCAGACAACAACTCCTCTTCCACCCTCCACCTACCAAAATCCTACCACCCCCACCCCCCCATAACCTTCACCGGCGGCCTCGCCCTCCCCCCGCCCTCATCGGCACCGCCCTCGCAATCCTCGGCGCCCTCGGCATAACCCTCCAACTCCTGCTCTACCCCCCTCTAGCCTTCAAACTCGGCACCCAACGCTGCTTCCGGCTCTCCCTCCTCCTCTTTCCACTCTCCTACACCCTCACACCTTACCTCTCCCTCATCGCCTCCACCACCTCCTCTCCCCCACCAAACCCAGCCTCGGGTCCCGCAATCTGGGCCTCCATCGCCCTGATCCTCCTCATACAAGTCTCAGCCCGGACGTTCGCGCTCCCCAGTACCGCGATTTTGGTTAATAACGCTAGTCCGCATCCGAGTGTATTGGGGACGGTTCACGGGATCGCGCAGAGCGTGAGTAGTGCTACGAGGACTTTTGGGCCGGTTTTGGCGGGCTGGGTTTATGGAGTTGGGTTGGGGAGGGGGGTCGTGGGGCTGGCGTGGTGGGGGATGGCGGGGGTGGCTGTCGTGGGGGCTGTGGCGGGAAGGTGGGTTAGGGAGGGGAGTGGGCATGAGGTTTGGGTTGAGGGGGAGGAGGAGGAGGGGGAGGGGAAGGGATGATTTGGGATGGTGGTGGAGGGGTTTGGGGGCATGTTTGTGGGGTTGGGGTGGGCTGGGCTGGGGTTTGGTATTGGGGTGGGGGGGTTTATGATGGAGATGATTGATATGAGGTTTATAAGATCGGTCTTGGAAGGGCTATTCGTGGCTTTTATTTTTTTTTCCCTTGTTTCGTGTGTGAGCGAGAGAGAGAGAGAGAGAGAGAGAGAGAGAGAGAGAGATAGAGAGAGAGAGCGTCGTTTACTGAATGGTCAAGAGCAGTCTTTCGACTAGCCCGACATGTTAACACTTTGTCACCACCGTGCGCTGTCGGCGACAAAGATCGCTGGATCACGACCTTATTTCAACAAACCCTGATGAAGAAAGGCCATGACTTGAGCTATTACCACAAAAACCTCAGAATTAGCAGTGCGGACTCTTTTCTAGTCGTGTGAATCGATTACTTCCAAGCGCTTGATGCAGGACGCTCGTGAGTATTGTCTGTATTCATTCGCGAATGTCGAGAGGAAGAAAAGAGCCGCTCTACACTTTGGATCTTGGCTGGTAAACCGAGATTCTTTCTGCCGTGTTATGCTGGCTTAGATATATCAACTGCCTTCGCGCCTGAGTGATGGGGAAAAAAGATTTGGCGATTAGTGGATCGTGGCGCTCGTGTAGTGATGATGTCGTAGGGACTTCGAGTCTGCGATATGCCCCTTATGAGGCGAGCGAGCGATTGGTCGCTTTGTGTGTGTGATTAGTGGCATCAGATGGCAGCAGCAGTGGCATGGATACTTGTGGGGTGAAGTTCTTGATCGATGGCCCACCCCGTCTTAATGAGGCGTAAAGTCGAGCGCGTCGATTTGTATTATCGAGGTTTTCGGTCTCTGAGGTATTGTTGAGTCTCGGATGTACAGGAGGTCGGAAAAAAATCCTGAGGTGTGGAAGGGATGACAATCGCATCGAGCACTGTGCCACCCACTATGGGTTGAGAATGACGAGGATTTAGAGCAGCGATTCGATCAGAGTATTCATGTCGTGGCATCTTGAAGCTTCGAAAAGGACTCCTGGCGCTAATAGTGCTCGAAAAGAGAGGGCTCAGAGGCTCGGAATTGGATATGTAATTGCTACTTTGCGGTTGTATGGACAAGATCCTCGTTTTCTTAGCGAAGCTGCATTCTTATGATATCCTCGCGGTGGCGGTATCCCTCAATGGCGTCCCGCGCACGACCGCCTAAGGTCCGGAATAGAAGCGTGCTCTTCCTTGTAGGGGACAACTCGGTCACTTTCAGCCAGGACTGGTGGCCGTGACGCATGCACAGAGAGTACATCGCTGTAGTCAACTTTCATGTTGGCAGAAGTAGACTACGAGCGTTTCGTCACGATAGGGAGACTGGCAGCGAGAATGCATTGATGGCGATGGATGTGTCAGGGCCAACGATGTAGCGAAAGGGGCACCAACCTTGCTCCAGCATCTGACTGACAATTTTGCCATCGTGCGTGGGGATCCGCTTACTCTTGAAAACCCTCAGATTCGACGACGTAGCATACGAAACGGCGGAATTCGGCTGTTCTGTTTGCGTTGCAACCAGCTTCTCGTTCTGCGCTTCGGTCGAAGAAGGTCCAAAATTTCCGACTTCTCGACTATCTTGATTATCATGCCCGGCTCTACTATCTGTATGCTTTGCTGCTCTGTTGTGATCTAGCTGACCTGCTGGTCTCCGATGTGAGCGCTGGCGTTGCGAGTGTCGTTGACAACCAACGTTCTTGTGGGCGGCTGGAGAGTCATCCATGGTGGTAGTCTCCGAGCCTTAGATCGAGCGCATGAAGGTGAGTCTCGTATTGTGGAGGCACTGAGAGAGTCTGAAATCTGGCTGGCGAGGTGGAGGTGCAGCTTGATGGGGAGCAAGAAAGTTTCAAATTCCTGATGATGATCGAGACGTGCTCGTCAAAGTCGCAATGTGGAAAGCCTAGGCTTGGTTGAGTGTTCTGGTGAAAGCGCTCCAACTGCGGGCGAGATTCTCACGAGCGGACCCTCTCACGGTTTCACATTACTGTGCAACGTCCACGTCAATGTATGCTCAAGGCCTGTCGGCCAAACAGTGATCCCTTTTCATGCGAGTTCAGTGCGTCAATAGCCCGCTATGCAGTCAAGTGAAGGTAACGCTTAGCTCAAAACATTGAGATGCACCAGCCTGCACGTGAACGAGTGTAGAATACTCTACTTCCTGTAGACGGCTGAAGTGCAGTGACAACAGGCTACGAGGTCGTCAGGCTTCAGCCACTGCTCCCATATGCAAGCTTGCTTCATTTCGCACGAGTTGCTGAGCACTTCATGAGCCGGGAATAATCTGCGCATCTCTTGGTTGCTTCAACGGAGTTGTAGACTAACCATTGTGTACCGCCACGGGTGTGCAAGCTGGACCGAGTTCATCAACAAAAATCGCCGTGGGCATCTTGTATTTTATCATAAGAACGCTGCTGATTACCATCATGAACTGCTCATCACTTCACATGACGAGAGCCGCCAGTCTCGTCAACCCACATGTCGTCGAAACCGCACAATCCCTTCGACTTCATCTTACACGAAGTGTGCGCAGCGCTTCCCCTTCAGAACGCATCATCATCGCCCAAGCCTTGCTGCTGTCAAACGTTTTACATCCCACTGCACAGTTCGTCCAAGCTGCTCGACATCTCGACCTCCTCCTCCTCCTACACTCACTCCATTTAGTTGTCACGGTCACGATGCCGCCGACGAATAGGGTCGTCACGCTCATCATGAACGTAACGGCGTGGCGACCGCGAACGATGGTCTCGATCACGACGGCGCGCTCCGGGTTGCTCGCGAAAGAATGGACTTGGTGATGGCCGTCTCCAACGCTGACGCGGGTCATCCCACCGAGCCTCATCCCTGTCCCGACGAAGTTTGGCTCGAAGCTCCACTATTTCTGCTTTGCGATCCGCAAGATCATCTTCGAGATGTTCTATCCGCCGCGACATCCTTTTCCGCTCATCTTGTTCTTCTTCGCCGATCGTCGGCAGGCCAAGCGTCTGGTCTATCCCGTGGACATCGCTTATGGCGTGGGACTTGACGTCCAGAAGGAACTCCTCTATACCACGATTGGTCAATGCGCCCTCCTTCATCCACGGCTGACGAGTACCATGAGGGATGAATTTGTCGACGTCATAGTCGATCTTCGCATTAAGAGCTGGAGACCATCCTGTCGTTTCGATCGGAGACTGCTGCTTGTCGGCATCGACGGCAAGGTCTGCTTTTGGCCCAACGATATAGCGGCAACTGTGCACGCCTTTCTGCTTCATCTGACTGATGGTCTGGCGGTCGTTGGTGTAGATGGGCTTACTCCAAAAGCCTCTGGGGTCCACGCGGCGGCAAACGAATCTGCGATACTTGACTATGAACTGGCCGAACAGGCTGAAGACAACAGCATCGTCGTCAGATTTAGCGTCTGTACCCTCGCCTTCGTAAAAGACCTTAATTGTCTTGAACACCATGCCCACAAACGCTGTCTTTCGACTCTTGTCTGCCGTCTTGATCCATCTAGAATTGCTGTGCTCGCCAGACATTATGTTCTGCAACAGTTTCTGGGTGATGGCCTGGAGCTTCTTGTGGTGTTCTCTGGCGATGTTCGAGTCAGGAATCGCCATCGTTGCCGGGTTAGCCGATCTCAACAAAGGCAGGCCACCTTGTGAGGGGTGGATGCCTTGCGCCTTGAGCAGGACGTCCAGAATGGTTTCGGCTTTTGTAAGCATACTCTCACGGAGTTCGATCGATATGGCTTCCATGTCGTGGGCGATTAAGTCCGCGTGCAGTCTTTCAAGTATAGCTGCTACGCGCTTCATAGGCTCGGTGAATGCCGATGGAAGGGTCCCTACTTCATCGTCCAGAACATCTAGGACGGCGATGTAGATGTATTCGTCGGTTTCTGACTTGGACGACTCGGAGACGTACGTGTGCAGGAACTCATGCATAACGTTTCTCACCCTCTGCTTGACGTCGAGAGCCGACTGTGATGAAGCATCGTTGTCAGGCCTGGCTTCTGTTGGACTTGCACTCGTTGGTTCATCATTCTGGCTGGAAGTCGTGCACCGTTGCGTAGGGCTTCGTCTCTGGAAAGGTTGTTCGGCAGCCGTGTCGGAGGCGCGTATGCGGTCGGGCTCTGGTGCCTTTTTGTCTGAGGAAGCTCTGTTTACTATCAATGCTTTCCGTGTGTCGCTCAGCGCATTCTGCTCAAGCTCTTGACGTATTGCTCGGTCGACTTTGCTCGTCTGAAGCGGATCGGGGTCCTCAGTCCTGTTGCCGGCGTAGCGCGGCGCTCTGACGATGCTGTCGCGGATAGCTGTAGATTCGTCCATGATAGCCGGGCCTCGCTACGATGGTAGTTGCAGTACTGCCGTTGATGTCGCTTCTTGCATGTTCCTCAACTCAGTAGAGTCCTCTATCCTCATACGATCTCGAGTAGAGCGTTTCGAACTGCGCGACGGTTGGACCCTTTCCTGAGGGATAATTGCTCTGCTGCTGCTGGCTATTGCGGGTTTGCTTCAAGTAAGCGGTTGGCAAGATTGTCAAAAGTGTCGCAAGTGAGAGGTCGGGTGCTGAGAGACGGGGCACTTTCACATTTGCAACCCCCCGTCAACATGCTTGTGAATGTGATTCCTCGAAACTTTGATCCGGCTGCTTTCACCAGTGAACGCGCACTCTCTTGCTCCGAGACTTCGCTGCGAGGTCGACCGAGGAAGATGTATTCAGGGCCGCAGACGTGCGGTGCTACACCGTGATCTTCTCGAAGCAGACATGAGAAAAGCTGAACAATGATTTGCACACGACTGCAGCATTGGTGGGAGCAGGGAGTCCAAGGGAGAAAGTCTGCCTCGCCTCACCGGGACTTCTCCTCAGCAGCACGCATATTGATCTTTGCTTTTCTCGGTCGATCCGCGACCACGCTGTCGCTATCCCAATGGTTGATTTCATCGTCCTGCTTCTCCGCCGCGTCCCCGATCTCGCTCCTATCGACCGCTGAGCCTCCACCAAGTCCTGCCTCGATCTCCGAATAGTCGTCCCCATGCTGACCGCACAAAGCCTTGATCCTGTCTCGCAACAGGGAATCGCGTCGAAACCTGTCTATGAACTTCTCCATGGCCACTTGCCCTTCAACGCCTTCGTCGTCCTCGTCGTAACTCCCAAAGCCCGAGGATTGCTCCGGGGGAAGTACGCCAATCTCCTGTGCACGTACCTTCGCATACTTCAGTCTATCCTCAGCCCTACCGATTTCATAAGTGTGGTCTTTATTTGCGAACAGTACGTATCGGTCCAGCTGCGCCTCAGTCGTAGTGACGTTGCGATGGTCTAATTCCTCTCTCAATCTCCTCCGATAGGCCAAAGGCTTGGCTCTGTTCTCCCCAAACACCGCCTGCAGTCTTTCAAGGTTCTCCTGGGCTGCTCTATACTCCTGCAGATGCACATCACGAATGAGTTGATCGACGTCCCGGTGGGCAGGACGGCTTGTAGCCGCATGCTGCTGAGATGGCGGTGCTTGTGGGGAGGGGTCTTGAGCTCGAGGCCGGGCGCCAGCTGGCGACGGGCCGTGAGGCTGGGTTACTGGAGGCGGCGCCACGGCCTGTGAAGGCGAGAGCGATTTAGCAGGCGCCGCGGCTTGCACATGCGGCGGCGGCTGAGGTGGCAGCGGGACTTGTGTTTGCGATACAGTCACCACCGAGGGCATTTCTGCAAAATTTTCCTCGTCGATATCTCGGAGTTCAAGCAGACCATGGTTCAACAACGTAGGCTGTGCCAACTTGTACAGTTGCACTTCCCGCTGACGCAATTCTGCGTAGCCCTCCTGAAGAGTCTTCTTGCAATCGTCGAGCGCCCTCTCCAAACGCTCGACATCGGACTGCGTTTCCCGCTCTACAGGTCGTATGTCTCTTAATGCGGCTCTTGCAGCGCGGTCGCTTCTGGCCTCCAACTTGCTACGGCTGTGAATCCGGCCCAGGCGGTCAAGTTCTTCTTGTGCATCCCGTAGTCTGCGTCGGGCGTAATACATTGCCCTGCGATCAACGGTGAGCTCCAGGTGCTCTCTTTTGCCTCCTTCAAGGCAAGACAAGAAGCGAGGTCCCATTTCTCGCACACGTGGATCCTTTGCGAACCCAGGTCTAGTGACGTCGTGGGGTACGATATCGAAGAATTCAGCCACCCTGCGACGTTGGTCTCTCTGGTAGTAGTGAAGCAAAGGTGGTGTCGAGCCCTGCTTCGCCGCACGCCGCTCTTGTCTTCGGAGCTCATGAAATCGCTGCACGCATACAACTAATTGGTGGATAACTTCAGCGCTTGCTTCAACCTGATCAGGATTCCTGGGGCTTTCGCTACGACTGCTTCGGCTCCTACTGCGAGACCAAGGGCTTTCTGTGTATGATGTTGCTGTTGGCCATGAGCGAGAGTGGTCCCGTTCCCATGACCGGTCTTGTGATCGAATCCGACCCCGTGATCGTCTCTGAGCCCGTGATCGACTCCGACCCGGTGATTGACTCTGACGCCTTGATCGACTCTGACGTCTTGATCGACCTCGATACCTTGATCGGTCCTCACTGCGACTGTGAGATTGATCAGATACCCGGGCCTCCAGGATATCATTCTCAGTTCTACCAGCTGCTTCATTTCTCACGTCAGCCTGCGTCGGCCTTGACCATGAACGTGATCGTGGACTGCGCTCTTGATCATCCTCCGGTAACTGTATAGTGGATGCCGTTCGCTGCACAGCCCTACCATCAGCAAGAGAACCAGACTGGGATCTACTGAATCCATTGACCTTGTTTCCCGTCAAATCTTCCAGAGCCTTGCGCTCATCCTCTCTTGCCTTTTGCAGAGCTTCATGTAACGCTCTTGACCTGCTTGCTGTCCGTTTTGGACTTGTTTTACTCGATCCTGCCTTGGATAAATCCGTTGTCGAGTCGCCAGTCTTCAAGCGCTTCTTCGATACGTCTTCCGGCTCCTCTTGTCTCCGCTTCAGACCCGTCCACCGGAGGAAGAGATCCATGATCCGTGACAATTGAGGGCCGAAAAGCTCGACAGACTTTGACCGACACCCGGAAAAATGTAGGTCTTCACTTGCAAGTATGAAATTTGCATAGCGTTTTATTTGCGAAGTGTGATGTGGCGCCGGGACAGCATTCACCGACAAAGCAAAGTTTTCCAAGATGCGTGCATACGGAAAGTCTTTGTCGACACACTGATGCGTCGAAGGCCGCTCTTTGTGTAACACTGCTCGACTCCGGAGAATTTCGTTCTTCGACCGTGGCACCGGTGTTAATGTTTTCGCCAACAGCCGTCGCAGGATCATTGGCAGTGCACGCTACACCTGGACAGGCACCATAAACCCTCCAAACAAATTCTCGAGGCCTCTCTCACAATCCTCTCCACCCAAAGGCAGAACAGCCGCAACATACTGGTCCGGCCTGACAACAACCACACACCCATCTCGACTGATGCCCCTGGTCTTATAGATCTCCCCATGCCCAAAGCCATAACTCTCCTCATCAGTGAAGCACTTCTCATAGTCCTGGATCCCAAGCTTACCCTTATGCGGGAACAGCACTTCCGGAAACTTTGGCAGGGAGTCGTGCAAAACAAGGCGCCGCTGCTGGAAGATGGCACGAATGTCGAATATGCTATCGATGTCGGATACTTTGGGTGTAAAGCGTGGGATCAGGTTGCGCTGGAGATACATGCAGAGCTTGTGAATTGCGGTCGAAGCATCTTTAGGATCAGAGTGCGCATCATTGAAAATTATGATCCGCCAACGGCCGTCAGCGTCTATGACATGGCCCAACTGTACTGGTTTCGCGTCACTGAGGCGCAGGACCTGCGTGCTCTGGAAGCGCATGCCGATCTGGTATCCTTTTGCAAGATGCTGGAACCTGGTCTCTCCGGAAATAAGCAGACCAGGCTTGTAGCGAGTCTCGACGCCCGCCATGAAGCGACCTTGACGAGTGAAGTAATCCTGAAACACTGCTGGATCCACCGAGTCCTTGTCTTCCACGCCATTCGTGCCCTTGGGCTTGGCCGCGAACATACGAGCAATCTCTCGATCGAAATCGATGAGGAGTTGAGCCAACTCCTGCCGTTCTTCAGAATACGTGTGCAGGATCTTTGGGTCGGCGGTGCCTTGTAGTACGGACGCAAGCTTCCAGCCAAGGTTGTAAGTGTCGTTCATGCTGACGTTCATGCCCTGGCCGGCCTTTGCTGAATGAGTATGGCATGCGTCACCTGCGATGAAGACGCGAGGAGCTCGTTGCTCTCGTTCAGCTTTCGGCACGTCGTCAAAGTGATCTGTTAGCCTTTGACCTACTTCGTAGACGGACCAGTAAGCTATGTGCTTCACATCAAAGGTGAAGGGGTTGAAGATGCGTTTCGCTCGATCAATGACCACATCAGACGTAATGCCCTTGGAGGCTATGCGTTCGGACGGCTGGAGCTTGCCCATCTCGATGTAGAAGCGGGCGAGGTAACCACCTTCTCTTGGTATGATTTGGACACTGCCTTCACTTGCGGAGTGGATGACAGTCTTCAGTCGCAGATCGGGAAAGTCCGTCACTACCAAGGCGTCCAGGACGCCCCATGCCTGGTTAGCAAAGTCGCCCTTCATCTCTAGGCCGAGTGACTTCCTCACGCCACTTCTTGCTCCGTCGCACCCAACCACATACTTTGCTCTAACCGTCTCGACCTCGCCCTTGTGCGCATCATCTAGCCTTTCAACATCAACCTCAATGGGTCCGCCATCTTTCGGTATGCGCATCTCTTTCATGCCGCGACTATAGCTCGGTTCCAATCGCGTAGCACTCTTCTTCATGCTTTCCAGCCACAAATCATGCAACCTGGCTTGATTCAGAATCACATGTGGGAACTCGCTCAAGCCTTCTTCAGTATCCCGTATCCGCCCAGTCCGCCTCAAACCCTTGCCGTCTTCTGTTGGCGACCAGAATGTGGTCTCGTTGACCCAATACGCCTCCTTCAAGACCTTCTCGCTGAAGCCAAAAGCCTCGAAGATCTCGATTGTCCGGCATTGCAGACCGTCAGCCTGACCCTGCTCCAAGCGGCCTGGCTTTGTCTCAATGATGCGTGTCTTGATGTCGGGGAAGCGAGAAAGTTGCGTTCCAAGCAGCTGACCTGCCGGGCCTGCGCCAACTATCAATACGTCTATTTCATCTGGTAGTCTCGTCTGGAAGTCCGGTTCTTGCTCCCCGTCAAACAGCAGCTCGAGCGGATCTGTTGAGCCCTTGAAACCATTGAGGTGGAATTGCATCCTCACTACGAAGCGTGTGCTGGAGAGTCTGCTGTCGTTTACAATATAGACATGTTGGTAAGGATGAGGTCGCAATTATATCAGCTCAATAAGTCCGAAACTCTATGTTATGGTCCCTACCGTTATCGACCTGTCATGGAGTTCACAGCGCACATACTGAGATTTGTCAAAACTTGAGCCTGCACTTCAGATGCTATGCTATACGGCGCTGGACAATGCGATTGTGGTTTCGATGGAGTTGTAACGCCAATGTGAAGTCGCAATAGTGGAAGTGTTCACCCCAAGGTGGAGAGCCGACCTGCCGCGGCCAAGCAGCAACTCCTCCTTCTTCAACTCTTCCTCCTATCCTGCTATACATCGACACGATGATGGCGTGATATTGCTCTTTAAACCTCAGGACTACCGTGCCGGCGAGCTGATGGCTCATTCTCCACCGATATTCTAATCATTGCTCTGCGGCGACCTCCAACACTAGATTTGCGGACCGGGCGATCGTGCCATAGCCGGGCCGACCTAGTCAAGCGATCTCTGTGCCGAAAGCAGGTGGAAATTGCTCAGCACCTCAGGAGTCGCTGCGAATGTTGACGACGTTTTCTGGAACTACATCAGGGCTACGAGCCGACCAAAGGTCATGCGAGAAGAGTTCCAGACTTTGCAAGGCCGACCACGGCACAATGACCAATCTGTTGGAGACGATAGTACTATGCAGCTGTTCTATATGAAACGCTCCACGCGCTTACAGTCTTGAAATTGACTACGGCACATTTTGGGAAGTCGCCCGCTCGCAACTTGCAGCATTTGGATCTAGCATGTTTCTGAATCCTTGCATGCCGTGGTTAGAAAGAAATCGACTGCAGCATCCGAGATGACAACATCTATCTACCATTGGTGAGCGGTGGGTATCTGCAAGACGGTAAGATGATGGAGCACATAAGATCCAGATTTCACGTTTCTTCAACTCCCCAAAGTCCTCCTCCTGGCTCTCCAAATTTTTTACGGCTCTGGCAGTTTGTACTCCTCTTACCACAGTCACTCGTTCTAACATAAAGCAAAATGCAATATCCACTTCTTCTAGCGGCCGCCTTCCAGCTCGCGCAGGCTCACGAGCATGGACACGCTCGGTTCCATCACCAACAGAACCAGCACAAGCGCGACCTCACGACTGTTGTTGACGTAGAGATCGTCACAGTATACGTGACCGTGACAGCCGGCGGAGCGCCTGGAGTGCAGACGCCCAGTGCGAGCTCAAGCAGTTCGGATGTCTGTAGTACCAGCACCGAGCCCGCTGTGCCAACCACAAGCTCCTCGACCTTCTCGACCGAGGCGGCCTGGTACAGCACCTCTCAGTCCAGCTCTGTCGCCAGCTCCGCCGCTCCATCGCAATACTCGAGCAGCTCCTCTGCATCGTACGCCGCGCCGTCTGAGTACTCCACCAGCTCCTCTGCATCGTACGCCGCTCCGTCTCAGTACTCCACCAGCTCTGTATCATCGTACGCCGCTCCGTCACAATACTCCAGCAGCTCTACCATCTCGTCTTCTTCCGCTCCAGTCAGCTCGGCCGCTTCTTCGTCGTCGTCTGTCGCTACGTACGTGTACGCACAGTCTTCCTCTACGACTTCTGCTGCAGCGGCATCAACAAGCGCAGCTTCTAGCGGACAGACTTACTCGGGCGAAGCTACATTTTATGGCGGCAACGTAGCTGGAGGCACCTGCTCTTTCAGCACCTACACACTCCCGTCTGGTCTCTACGGAACGGCTTTGAGCTCTTCGAACTGGAACAGCAGTGCAAACTGCGGTGGCTGCGTCAACGTCTCCTATGGCGGCAAGAGCATCACGGCTATGGTAACCTTCAACTCCCATCACGCTTTGATTCTCCATGCTGACCTATCTTCAGATTGTCGATCAATGCCCTAGCTGCGGCGACAACCACCTCGACCTGTTCCCAGGCGCTTTCTCCGCCCTTGCTGACGCATCACTGGGTATAATCGACGTCACCTGGGAGTACACTGATTGCTCCGCCGTGACTGGTCCGCTGGAGATCCACATGAAGTCTGGTGTGACACAGTACTGGTTCTCAGCCCAGGTGGTGAACGGAAACGACAGGACGGCAAGCATGGAGGTCAGCACTGATGGCGGAAGCACATGGACAAGGTGGGTCTGACCCGTACGGAGACGATTGTAGAGTGAGATCAGGTACTGATATGTAATCTAGCACCGAACGACAGGACTACAACTTCTTCCAGATCTCTTCTGGTGTTGGAGCGGACACTGCAACGGTTAGGGTTACGAGCTTTGGCGGCAGCGTGGTGACGGTGGACAATGTGAGCATGACTAGTGATGCTACGGTCAAGGCCAGCGGCAACTACTAGCTGAGGATGATATGAAATCAATGCCACGCAGAAAGGGAA
Organism: Teratosphaeria zuluensis; assembly: GCA_007113905.1. Classification (NCBI taxonomy): domain Eukaryota; kingdom Fungi; phylum Ascomycota; class Dothideomycetes; order Mycosphaerellales; family Teratosphaeriaceae; genus Teratosphaeria; species Teratosphaeria zuluensis. The sequence goes on from VCMQ01000016.1 coordinate 633,507, forward strand.
GGCTTGGTTCTGTTCTTGTACATATTCCTAAGACGCTTGTGACAGCAAGCATTCCAATAGGTCGGTCAGCGACCTGCCAAGGTCAAAGGTCTGGATCACGGACACGACTATCATGAAAGTTCTTGATGCTGAGACATTCTTCTTAGACGCTCAAAACAGTGCCCCTAAAGCATGAGACCGATCCAATGTTTTGCTCAGAGGCAAACATTTTTGGTCTAAGACATGGGATGTTGATCAATGTTATTGACGACATATAGGGTTGCTGAATCTCTCAATCAGCACAGCATCAAGACCACTATGTCCGCAAGTCAGCGCCGCAGAGATAGCGTCTCACTTTGTTGCGACAATTTAGCAACCATGGCACTAAGCAGCAACATAGAGAGACAACGCTACCAACAGCTCCTACACACGGACAACGACCAAGCCAGCGACAACAATGCTTCGATCGAAGAACTCAAGACTACGCCACTGCTGACATTGGACGTCAAGGATCATGTTGATAATACCACACCAGGTGCACTGCCACAATACGGCGTCCTCGGCTTCAGTATTGGGGCAGACAAGTCGATCGCACACGAAGAGCCGATTCTTATGAACACGAATGCGCCATTTTCAGCATTCATCTGTGGCTCGCAAGGTGCTGGCAAAAGCTTTACTCTGGCAGCCATGCTAGAGAATTGTCTGCTGAAGAACGAGAAGATTGGCAAGCTCGAGACTCCACTGCCTGCATTGGTCTTTCACTACGACAACGACGGCGGTAACAACAGTCTGGCGGAAGTGGTACATTTGGCTTCGAACATCAAGATCGATATCTTAGTATCCAGAAGCAGCTACTTTCGACTGAAGGAGGCATACGAAAACAAGGTTGACCCCAAGCATCGACACAACATCCATGTGCAGCCACTGTTGTTCCAGGACAATCAGCTCACGATTGACCGCATGCACAAGCTTATGTCTTTCTCGAGCACTGAGGGGACTGTGCCACTCTACATGAGCGTCATGCAGCAGATCTTGCGAGACATGGCTGTGGGCAATCAGCCATTCAGCTTTGTGGGTTTTCAGAAGGCGCTGGAGGAGTCAGGGTTCGATCCCAAGCAGAATCAGATGCTTGATCTGCGCATGATGTTGTTGAAGAGTTTCTCGACCACGGGATCAAGAATGCTTGACAAAGGCAAGCAGGCCAGCTTCTCCGCACCACCTGCGCAGAAGACGAAGTCGCAGAAGCTTGATCTCCCCAAAAACTCCTTCTCTTTCGCAGAAAGCCGGGCACCGATCCCGCAAGCAGATGTGCTCAATCTGGAGCCAGGTACGTTGACCCTGATTGATATCTCCGACCCATTCGTCGACGCTTCGACCGCCTGCCAACTGTTCGAGATCTGTCTCAGCATATTCAAAGCCAAGACCACGTCTGGCTTCGTCGTCACTCTCGACGAGGCTCACAAATACCTGCAGAAGACAGCAGCAGCAGAGAGCTTCGTCGAAGCAATCTTGAGCACTGTGCGTTTGCAACGTCACAAAGCCGCAAGAGTCATCGTGGCAACGCAAGAGCCGACGATCTCTGATGCGTTGCTCGATTTGTGCTCGGTGACGATAGTGCATCGCTTCACGTCTCCGGCTTGGTTTGCTAGCATCAAGGAGCATGTGAGTGGTGCTTCTGCGATGACAAGGACGAGTGAGGAGCAGAAGGAGATGTTTGCACGGATTGTGGGCTTGAGAACGGGAGAGTCGCTTGTGTTCGCACCGTCGGCATTTGTGAAGTTGGTCAAGAGGGAGGATGGGAGCGTTGTGCCCGTGAGATTGGGGGCGGAATGCATGAAGATGAAGACGAGGTTGAGGTTGACGAAGGATGGTGGGCGCTCGGAAATGTCTGTGCGGCCTAAAGATCGCGGCGAGTAGGCGCGTGGGGTGGCCGATATGGAAGTCGCAGACTTGGTGATTCCTGTTGAGTAGAGCATGTGAGCACACGCGGCTGCTTCTTCGAGCAGTATGCAAGCAGACAGCATGGAGATACATCGAGTGCAACTCTTCATGAAAGACACTCGGACATCTATGGCGCTCGCTCGACCAGAGCCTAGGTAATGACAACAGCAAGTCCCCATGGTAACCTGCTACCAATCAAATTACGCCCTGTGCCATTGTCCCAAAAGTCAACGCCATGCCATGCTCGCCCCACGAAAGATCGATCCTGATACATCGCAACTCTGCCAGCTGCTTGGAACCAACGCTACAAGAATATCACAGCACTTTACACCCGTCGCAATCATGTGAATCAACACCATCAATCACTCGCCCGCACATTCGTAGTCGACTATATCGCACGGCACTCTGGCTTCGCCCGCACGAGTCCAGAGCCTGCCGATGCCCACTGTAGTCGTCTCAACCAACGCATTCCCACTCGTCATTGCGATACTGGTGCTTGCTTCCAGTCTTGTCAAAGTAAAAGTCACCGTCGACGACGGCGCAAGGTATCCAAGCCTGTCCATCAAATTTGAACTTGTTCAGTCCCGCGTCAAAGTATACGTCAAACGCGCGAGGGTCAGTGGCAATCCATTCAGTGCCATCATAGACGTACTTGCTGCCGATTTCGTTGATGAAGGACTCCCCTTCCAGTGGGTAGTATTTGACGTCAGTGAGGGCAGTATAAATGCCGAGTGTGGTCGTATCATCATCATTGTTGCCTTGATCGTTGTCGCCTTGATCGCTGTCGCCTTGACCGTTGTCGCTCACCGTATGATGGCCAAGAGCGGTCGTGATACCGAGCTTCCCATGGTCGTCTACTCCCGCACCTTCCTTGGTGCTACCGCTCGCAGGTCCATCGTAGCAGTGAGACAGATGACTATCGAGACGGTCGGGACCATGTTCGATAGCAGCGGTACCGTCGTCAGGCGCATTGCCGTCATCGATTTGCTCCTCTGTGGAATAGTACGTTGCTTCATCCTCCTCAAAGCTTTCCTCATCAACCAAGCCAGGTTCTTGGTGGTCTTCATCGGCTTCAGGTCTCGAGCGTTTCTTGCCGGCTACTGCGACGACGCCGTCAGCGTTTTGAAGACCATCGGCGTTGCCGAGTTCATGACGAGGCGACTTCGGAGCTTCTACGACAGACTCTGCTGCAGAATTCGTTGCGGCCAGAATCGCATGCGAGGTGCTTGACAACTCAGCAGGGGGTGGCGGCAGAGGGAATGAGCTCCGATCGACGATGTCACCGGTCGACTCATGTCCGCGCTCGTAGGTCTCACTGATCTTGGTGTTCGGCCAACGAGTATGACCCTCCCGGAGCTGCTGCCCATTCCGCACAACGTAGCCCTCGTTGTCCATCTTGCTACGTTTGCTCATAGCGAATACTCCGTCTTGAAGCTCCTTCGAGGCGAAGCGCTCGATCTGACTGACCAGACGCTTTAGTCCATGCTCGGTGGTCTCCATATTGACAGGCCACAGTGGTGTACTATATGAGCCTTTGTGCACGTCTAATGAGATGAGAGAGCCATTCAATATCCTGAAGTTGCCACGAAACTTGATGTGTTTATTGGTTTCCGCAGAGTAGCGAGGCACTGCGGCACCTTCCATGAATGCTCGGGTGTACGCCTTCCACACCTCCTTGGAGAAGGTCTCGCCATATTTCCCTTCGAAAGTGTAAGTCGTGACGTATTTAAAACCGCCACGCTTCTGACTAAGAGAAAGGCATATGCGCGGAATGAGATACAGCTTGCCATAAGGCGTTGAGACAACTGAAATGTCGCCAGGATTCTTATTCTGGTTGCGCAGAAACTCCGGATGAGGGAAGATGAAGCACTTGCCGGGCGCGGTAGCGGACTTGTTTGCCTCTTCGTCGATAGACCAGCCACTATTGAGCAAACGGCCAAGCAGGTTCTGATGAATGATGGCATTATTGAAGCTCAGATAGCAACGTAGCTTATCGCGTGTTGCAGGGCTCAGCTCATGAAGACGGGACTCGAGCCTTTGAGCAAGTATCAAGAGCATGACATCCTCGTTGTACCGCTGGAATGCGGCTTCTCGCTCGTCTTCGGAATTGAGCTCAGTGTACTTATGCATTGCCTCCTCCACTTCCCAACGATCGACTGCATTGAGTTTGCTAAGAGCCTCATTGAGTTCGCTCAGTGGCAGGATGTCGTACTTTTCCCCTACCGCCACAAGCTGCTGCTCAGGCTGCTGCTCAGGCTGGTGCTGAGGCTGTTGTTGAGGCTGTTGCTCGGGGTGATGCCAGGAGTGTTGCTCGCGGTAATGTTGTGATTGTTGCTCCGAGTGTTGCTCGTAGTTTTGATCTGGCTCTTGCTGGCGCTGCTGATGACCGTCTCGCTGAAAGGGTTCCTGAGGAATGCCCTGACTGCGAGAGGGCTGCCGTGAAGGCTGGTGTCGCTGTATCTGTCGCTGTTGCTGTTGCTGATCCCCGTCTGCCTGCCTATTCGATGGCGTTGCTTCGCGACACACTCTGTGTCCTGATGACATGGTGTTTGACTACAGCCGATCGGCGACACGCGCTCCGCCAAGCGTGATTGATCAGAGCACGCCTCGTGGGACACTGTCTTCAAGTGAGAGCTTAGGACGAGAATGTGGCGCCTCGTTTGGCAGTGCGTTCGATGCACAGTCGAACAGTATGGTCTTTGCGATTCGAAAGGTGTGCGATGCTTGACTGTTTCGAATTCGAAATGTGTCATTGGCGTCAGCCGCCAACGACTTTCACAGGCGGGCCGTCTGCTGTGTTTGCGTCCGGAGAGGGCATTGCGATTCATGCTGTATGTGAATAGATAGTCACGTGAACGGCGGTTGGCTATCCCAAGTTGGCAGGCACGACTTTCCACACGCTTAATTTTCTTGGCGACAAAGGAAATTTGATGCTCAGATCGTCAGGATGGTGACACCGTCGGGTTTCAAAGGCTGTGTACGATCCAGTGAGTAGTGATTGCTTTGGGCTTGCCATTTCCGGACAGAAGCTGTACAATGACTTCCGGCAAACAATGAATTCGTTGCCGGGGTGCAAGTCAGAAAGAAAAGCAGAACGTCCTGATATTGAAGATACCGGAACAGTTGGCAAGACTAAAAGAAATGTCCGCGAGCCACGCTGAAGACCCGAGAGGAAGCAAGCGAAAATCGAGTGCCTTAGGTCCTACGTACAATGATCAGCAGAAGTCTCCGGAGCCTGGCTCGTCCGAGAAGCACAAGAGAAATACGCAAATGGTTGATGAAGGTCAGGTACTTGCCAATTTACACGCAAATGCAGCTCCTACAATATCGCTCGCCGCTGGGAGCAATAATGTGCGAAGTGACAGGACGGCAAGGCCAATAGATCGTGGCGCAGCGGGCGCCGCGAGCCCTGCGTCTGATCAGCATCGAACGAACGTGGCAAATCAGGCCTCAGGACCGAAGCCCAGGACTGATGCAGAGAGAGACAATTTCCAATCACAAGCATTCCGCACCTATATGAACATCTTGGCGGACTACGTTCGTACTCGGCGGGCCCGGACAGCTTGTGAATTGGAGCTATCTGAGGCCAAAGAGAAGTACAACTTCATGAACAAGTTCTTCGAGTACACCAAGGCGGTTCACTCGCATCTTTGCAAAAAGCAGCAGCCAGACTTGGTAGACCTGGTGAGCGAAGCAGAAGCTAGGGTGCAAGGAACCCAAGAGCGTCTGCAAAGGCGAGAGCAGGTGCTGGACGAGGCCGAGGAGAAGATGCAGGCGATTACTATCAACCATGATGAGGCCCGAGATGCGTTTCTCGCTGTGGCGCCGGCCATCCTGGATGATGGCGCAGACTATAGGTCAGGCCCGCGCGCATATGGAGCGGACTTTCGCCGGACACTTCGTGTGATTGTCGAGTGCCATCTCTCGATTGTGAGGGCGAGTGCTGAACAGTTGCGCAGTAGCCAGAAAACTCAGGAACTTGAAGCTCGTGCAAAGGATGCCAGGCTCCAGCTCGATTCTCTCACCACTTGGCATGAAGCTGTAGAGACCCCGGTGTTGCAAAATCAAGACCTTTCGGCGTCTCAGCGTATGATTGCCGATTTGGCACAGGCAGCACGAGAAGCAGCACAGCGACTGCGCCACCAGAATCGCCATCTAGATTCCGCCAAAGCTAACCAAGCCAGTAGAGAAGTCGAATTTCTAGATCAACTCGCCGAGCCGTTCCTGGTCAAGCACGGTTTCCTGCCTCCACGTGCAAGTGTGTCGACACCAAGTACTCGAGGGCCAATAAAGGATCCGAAGCTCGAAGCGCAACACCGCCAAGCTTTGAGAGACATCCAAAACAACCAAGAGACCTTGCAGAATCATCGGGAGAAATATCGCTCTCGACAGATCCATGCATTAATGGGATTCCCCATGGGAGACACTCGCGCCGACTTCGACCGACAACATCACCAAGCCATGCGCCAGGCAGCGATGGCCATCGAGCATGCAGAAGCACGCCGAGATGATGCACTGCAGCGTGCGAAGGAACAAGGCCTTCTGAATTTCCAGCATCAGACATCTGATTTCGGAGACCAGTCAGAGGATGGTGCGGCAGGCTCCGAAAGCAGTTCAGCGCATGTAGTCGATCTGGTCGGCAAAGGCCTAATGGCGGCGGAGTTCCCTCCATGGGTTGGAACTGTAGATCGGACTGCACGAGTCGAGATCGGATCCAGACATACACCTTCAGAAGGAGAGGAGACTTGGCTTGCAGACCTGAGTTCGCCGGGTGCGTCAGACAGCTTTTCGCATCCTGCACCAGAACCAAAAAGGCAGAAGCGCATCGCAACTTATGCTGCAGCAATGGAGCAGCTTAGAGAGCAGGAAGAGAAGGCTCGAAAAGCGAGAATGGATCCTTGAGGCTGCATTGAGGCTGGGCGGCTAGATAGGACCAGGGGCGACAAATGTCACGTCCTTGACTTCGGCTCGCAAGTAGGTGGCCAGGGAGGTCCACCGGTCCATCCTGCTGTACGCATCCTCCATCGTGCCAAGTGCGTGAAGCTCTCGGCTGAGCGTAGAAATGATGAGGAGATGGATGTATATATGGACGAAGATATCGAGGCACCAGGACGATGCAGTCGTTGTAGGTAAACCGAGGGGACGTGAACTTTGCCAAGCAATGCACGGGCCTCCATGATATACGAACCTGTGACAGCTCTGCTCTTTCTTCTTAACAATATCATCGACACCTCCCGTTCTCGTTGATACAATCTTTTACGATGGAGCCATTGTGCCTCGAGCTTTCTCGATGTGCTCCTTTACACATTTAGCACGCCGTGGCAAGCTTTGCCTTGTGCTGAGACACACTGCTTCGAAATTTGAATAAGTCTCAGTTCACCAATGAGAGCTCCATGGTGGTGACATCAGAGAACAAGCGTCGATACACGGCGTTCTGATCTACTGATGAATGTTTTCGGCATATGGCGTTCAAACTTCGTGTCGTATGCGCGATGAGCACGGTAAGCGACCGCTGCACGGAAGGCAGGCATACCATGTCATCTCGTACTCTACAACGTCCAAGCGTACATTGATTGCGGCGGACAGAATATACGAACGGTACTCAGCGAAAGCAACATTACGTCTCCGAGTTATTGGCGGCAGATGTCGCCATTTCACAGCCTTACACGATTCTTCTTAGCATTTCGAATATTGCGCATCTCGTCATCCGCGATGCAAACGAGGAGGATGAGGATCTGCGACTTCTCCTTTCGATCCCACGTCAACTAATATACTTACCTTGCGCAGTTGCTCCCAATTAGAGGTTCAATTGTTCGCTAGTTCGAATGCCGAAGAGTTCTAGCAGGACTTGGCCTATTCTCAACCAAATAAAGGTCTCGAATACGACATGCCTGTGCAGAGCATTCAGCCTCAAACCCTTCGCATCGTTAGATCGAATCAAATCCCATCTCCTAGAGTCTTGTGTCTCCCTGACACCGTTCATCTCGGCGCCCTGGACTGCAATCATCCAGCATACCAAGCGGCAGGCCTGAAGCATGGATACCATAGCCGGCCTCATCCGCCCGAGTCTTGGCCTCCATAACCCCGAAACATGTCTTGCACTCAGTCCTTCGAAAACAACGCAGATATAATTCAGTCACAACACCAGTCGCATCCTTTCCTACCCTCAAACGCAAACCTAGTCACGACGGACTACAAGGCATATCCATCCGCCACCAAAGGGGACCATCGCATACGTAACGCATCAAAAATGTACACCCACGCTCTCTTGCTCACTCTGGCAGCGGCCGCCACCGCGGCCGACGTGAACAATACCACCCCTGGCTCCAAGGAGGTTTGCGGCCAATATGAGAACTCGACCTTCAACGGCTACACCATCAGCACCAACGGCTGGGGCTGGGGCAACGGGAAGGGCACGCAGTGCTCCGGCTTCGAGGGCGCACAGAGCATCTCGAACGTGCGCTGGTACTCCGACTGGAACTGGGAGGGCGGCGAGGGCCAGGTCAAGAGCTACGCGGCGATTGAGCCGGCCAACTACACGAAGAAGTTCTTGAGCGAGTATGACTCGTTCAAGACGACCTGGGACTGGAGTTATGTTGGAACTAAGCTTGCTGCTAACGGTATGTTATCCTTATATTCGCTCAGGTGAGGCGATTGATATTGACGGATGTGCAGTCGCCTACCACATCACCTTCGGCAACAACTCCAACGCCACCGACCGCGACACCTTCCAAGTCCAGATCTGGCTCGCGCAATACGGCGACATCTCGCCCCTCTCCTCCAACGGATACCCGTACACCCCCATCGCCCACCCGACCATCGGCAACTACACTTTCGACCTCGCTTTCGGCTACAACGGCCGCACTAAAGTCTACACCTTCCTCCCGGCCAGCACTGACATTACTTACCCGAGCTTCAGTAGTGATCTTGTGAGTACCACCACACCCTCACCAAAAAACTTGTTCTGGTGCTGATGTCGTTGAATAGTTGTGGTTCACCGACTACCTCGAGCAGGAGTACAGCGACAACGGCTTCATTGCTGAGGACCTCTTCCTCAAGGACCTCTCGGCTGGCTCGGAAGTCTTCACGGGCTTGAACGCGACGTTCTCAGTCTCTAGGTACTCAGTTACTGTCGTATAGATGATGGGCAGTGTTCAGGCATTGTTGCGCGAATGAGCATGGAGTCTAGGGGCATGGCGCAGATTGGTGTGATGTCTCTCTCAAAGTCGAGTCGAGGCAACGCAATACTGTTAATATAATCTCATCCGTCCTTGTCCGAAGCTTTGGATCTCGGGATCGTGCGCGCATTTGCGGTGGAAGATACTTGTCTTTTGTCGTATGCAATCTTGACTGTACAGCATATCCTTGCTGGAGACCGGTACTGGAAATATGAAATTTGCGTGGTATTTGTGCAGTGCTTGTACCTTACCAGCGCATATCAAATGTAAAATGTATCCATGATGCGACCAAAGGCCAGAGATGCATCTGTCCTCAATGAGATGTACATGTAGTGCGCGCCCTTTGAGAAATGTCGAAGTGAAGACGAAATGCAAGTGTGCCTTGATGCCTTGCGGATGTGAGCGGACGTCACCAGAGCAACAATCATTTGTTTTTGGCGAACGCGATCGCTGCCTGAACTTTTTAGCAGCGTTCACACGTTGCCCATCATTGATCCCTCACAGCGCCCACGGCGCACTTCGAGCCCGACAAAAGGCTTTCGACCGCTGAACACGCTGTCATCAACACAGCAGCCGTCGTTCGCCTCTAAACCGCTGGATCTGGAGAAAATGGTGCAGGAGCGTGACCCGAGTCGCACAGCATCTGGACAGTATCTCTCCCCACAGAAACCTTCGCAGAGCGAGCGTCCACCACTTGCGAACATCAGTGCGAAGATGCAGTCGCCATCACCCAAGAACAGAAGGAGCGACGATGATGACGATGACGATGTGACTGCCTTCTTGGGCAAGCCACCAGCACAGGCAGAGTTTGGGAAGGCGAGTCCGTTGCGGAATCCGTTGCAGCAGAGGAAGAAGGAGTCGAGCGTGTTTATACCGAAGAAGGTGCCGGTCAGCAGGCAGTATGCGAGTTCGGCGGCACAGCAAGCGTCGCAGGCAGGCGCTGTCAACCTGCCGCCACCGGTGGAAGCTAAGAGCTTCTACAGGCCGGGGGAGAGACCGCAGGCGACAGCAGGAGTTTCGCAGAGTGGTCAGGGTCAGGGTGCTTGGAACTCGGTCAACAGCGGGTTCTATCGGCCAGGACAGGCCTACACGCAAATCAATCCACCGTACAACCCTCCAAGGCCGAGTGTTATGCCACCTCCTAGACCGATGTACTCATCCATTGGTCCCAACACGCAGTTTCAGCACTTTCCACCGCAACTACCGCGGCAGGTGGTGGATCTGACCAAGCAAGAAGACGATGATGACAACTCGATCGACGTGGACGCGCAAATTCGAGCGGAAAGCGGCAAGTTTGGACAGCCGGATTTGTATGGTTATGTGGACAGCAATCAGGCGAATGAGAACATCAAGGGACTATTAGAAGGCGCTTTTGACGATGACAACGAGGATAAATCACGTGTAAGACTGAGGAGACGGGCGAAGAAGGCTGCGAAGGAGGGCAATGAGAAGGAGGCACGGAGTCTGGCGGACAAGCTTGCGTCGTTAAAGGTGGAGGATGGGAAGAAAGCTACGCAAGATGCTGAGGCTGAGGTTGAGGAAGAAGAGGAGGAGGATGGCACAGTCGAGGGGTTGTCTGTGAAACTGCTTCCACATCAAGTCGATGGTGTCTCGTGGATGATTGACAAGGAGTGCGGGCAGCGCAAGACTCGCGGTGTTCTGCCGTATGGAGGTATATTGGCAGACGACATGGGGCTGGGCAAGACCGTGCAGTCCGTCGCATTGCTTCTAACCAACCCACGCCCGGCGCCTGACGCAAAACCGGACTTTCCGAAACAGAAGATGCCTGGCAAAGAAGTCGGCAAAGGCACCCTTGTAGTCGCACCTCTGGCTCTCATCAAGCAATGGGAGCACGAAATCAAGGACAAGGTCGAGAAGAAGTATGCTATGAAGGTGCTCGTGCACCACGGTGCTAATCGCACGAAGTCTGCAGCTGAGCTCAAGAAGTACGACGTAGTCATCACCACGTACCAGACTTTGACCTCCGAGCACGCCGCGTCGAACATGACTGTTGAGGGCGGCAGTCGGATCGGCTGTATGGGCTTGCATTGGTACCGCCTGATTTTGGACGAAGCGCACAGCATCAAGAACCGCAACGCCAAGTCGACGCAGGCCTGCTATGCGCTCAATTCCTGGTATCGCTGGTGCTTGACCGGCACTCCAATGCAGAACAACCTGGATGAGCTGCAGTCGCTGATCAAGTTCTTGCGCATCAAGCCGTACTGCGAACTGCCACGATGGAAGGAAGCCATTACCCAGCCAATGAAGAATGGACGTGGTGGGTTGGCGATCAAGCGTCTGCAGGTCTTTTTGCAGGCGTTCATGAAGCGGCGTACTAAAGATATCTTGAAGAAGGATGGTGCACTCAACTTTGGCGGAAAGGCCAAGGAGGGTGATGCAGGTGAGAAGAAGAGTGGCGGCATGCAAATCGTCAAGCGTGAAGTCTTCACCATTGAATGTGACTTTGACGAGAGCGAGAAACGCTTGTACACCAGCATGCAGAATCGCGCTGATGAGCGCCTGCGCGAGATGGAGAAGTCTGGTAAAGGCAACGATTACATTGGTGCACTCGTGCTACTTCTGCGTCTGAGGCAGATGTGCGACCATCATCACTTAATCGGTCTGAACGTCAACAAGGACAAGGATGCCATGACTACCGGTTCTGCTAGCCAGAAGAAGAGCGGCGGCGATGAGATGGACGATCTTGCTGCCATGATGGGCGGCATCAGCGTGGAGCAGAAGAAGTGCGATGTCTGTCAAGCGAAGCTATCTGTTGATGAAAGTCGTGAGGGCGCTGTGAGGTGCACGGAGTGTACTGCTGATCTCGCCATGATGAAGAAGAGCAAGAGGGAGAAGAAGGAGAATGTCAAGAAGGAGAAGGCGGCTGCGCCGAGACGCAAAGCGCATCAATTGCCTGCTGATAGCGATGATGAAGATGGTGAGGGAGAGGGTGAGTGGATTGCGAAGGAGCCGGAGCAGTATCATGATCTTGGCAGAGCAGGCGGCTCAGATGATGAGGATGCTGAGGGCGGTGGCGAGACTCTCGACTCGATCGATACGGACCGCAGCGAAGACGTCGACTCCTCGATAGATGACTCCCTGCCACGGGCACATATTCGAAAGCGGCCCGTCAAGCAGCAGGACAGCGACGACGACGACGACTCAGAAGTCGACGTCGACCGCGTTATGTGGGCGAACCACAAAAAGCATCTCCCCTCACACACCCACGACGACGACATCCAACCCTCCACCAAAATCCGCCGCCTGCTCCGCATCCTGCACACCGAAACCCCTCACCACAAAACCATCGTCTTCTCCCAATTCACCAGCATGCTCGACCTCATCGAGCCCCACCTCAGCGAAGCCGGCCTAACCTACGTCCGCTACGACGGCAGCATGCGCAACGACGCGCGCGAAGCCTCCCTCAACTCCCTCCGCAACGACCCAGACACACGAGTCCTCCTCTGCTCCCTGAAATGCGGCAGTCTAGGCCTCAACCTCACAGCCGCCAGCCGCGTCATCATCGTCGAACCCTTCTGGAACCCCTTCGTCGAGGAACAAGCAATCGACCGCGTGCACCGCCTCAACCAAACCGTAGACGTCAAGGTCTTCCGCCTCACCATCCGCGACACAGTCGAAGAGCGCATCCTTGAGCTGCAAGAGCGGAAGCGCGAACTCGCGAAAGCGGCTATCGAGGGCGGGGCGGCGAATGTTAATAAGTTGTCCATGCAAGAAATCCTGGGTCTCTTCCGTCATGATGGTGGTGGTGCGGGGATGCAGGATGAGGAGGATAAGGCGATGTGGGCGAAGTTTGGGGGGGACACGAGGTTGTTGGATGGCGGGGCGAATGGGAGTGGGGGGTTGGGTGGGAGGGATTTTGAGACGATGGGGTCGCGGCAGGAGAGGAGGGTGGCGAGTGGTGGGAAGAGTGGGAAGGGGAGGGGGATGGAGAGTGAGGTTTATGGGAGGAGGTGGTAGGGGACATGAGGGGGTTGTCGTTTGTGCTGTGAGTACTTCAGGCAAGGCGTTGGGTTGTGACGGGTTGGGTAGTTTCGTATGGTGCTTCTGTGGATATGCAAGATCGATGACAATTGGTGTATATGACCTTCACTCATCTTTTGTTCTAACGCGATGAGCTGTTTGCGCTCCTTTTCCTCATCACATCCATATCACAAATCTCACATGACATGGAAATACCCGCATATTCGTGTGCCATGCGATCAAAGAGCATCGATATTCACAGATTTCTAGCATTCGAGCGAGTCCTCCCGAAAGAAGAAGTAACATCAAAGCACTACATGGCGTTCCAATCAATCTAGCCAGCAGCACCGTCCAACATTTCGTGACGGGAAACATTAGACCTGCAGCCACTTTTCTCGCTGCTCGTTCATCCGACTAATCTTCAGAGCGGTCCAGCGCTGCTTGCTTCCTGCGTCTCCTTCGAATCAGCTTCAATCTCAAGCGATTGTTGAAATCCCGTCGTAACTTGCCCACTGCATATCAAATTCCGGCTGTCGACCCATGCAGGCTACGAAGGCCTATGCAATTGCGGCAAGGTTCAAGGAGAGAAAGAGAGAGAGGGAGAGAAAGAGAGAGAGGGAGGTGTTTATACGCGAATACATCATCATCATGCTACCTGAATTATGACTCTACAGGTACTGCTCTTTCACTGTCTCCTGCGGAACCAGATGCCGCTGCAAATTGGGCTGGCGTATCATTTACCGTCCCCACACTGAGCTTGTATTCCTCTACTTGTCGACGATTGCTGTACTCGACTGTGATGGGTCGGTAGGGCTCTCGCATGCTTGTGCGAGCTGAGATGCTTCCCAGGGAGGTTCGATGTTGACCATTAGTCCATACCAACACGCCAGGGTGCGTAATGTGTACAGCTTCCCGGCATGGCATACGCGTCCCACGGGGCCAATGGCAGTTTGGGGACAACTGGTTTCAGATCATCTTTTCCCACTTCAATTGAAAATTGGATTTCCAGAGCATGTTCAACAAAGTCATGCGACAGGAGAATGTCCTACGCTATTCTACGTGGCTGGTGCCACGTCGACAGCACGATCTCGTGAGTCGTACACCTTTGAGATGGTCACACTCTCGTATCCGTGGCGCGGTGGCAATCAACCATGCCTACGTCTCGAGTAAAGATCATCAGCGGTAACCTGCTTTTGCTCTCCGACGGGATGATGCATCCTAGAGAATCTCCGGTCCCACCATGAGTGTTTAGACATCGGTGTGCAGAGCCAAAGTGCGGTGGCAATGTGGTCGTGCGAGTCGTATATGTATGCCCGTTGCAATGGTCACGATATCACTGTCCTGGCGTGGACATTGTCAAGACGACTATCGTATGCATGCTTCCCGTGAGAATGCGTTTGCCCAGCCTGTGCCTGGCTGTGGATAGACCGCATGAAATACTAGTGGCTCGCTTCCATGCGAGTATGGCACACCGCCGTGAGAGACAGCGTATCAAGGCAGACTTGATAATAATACGCAAGCTGAAGGTGGCAGTGCAATCTGAATACCATTCAGACGGTCTTTCGAATCATTTGCTGTCGCGATGGTCATGATATCGTTGACCTCTGAGCAGATTTGCCATCCAAGCAGCGACATTCTTTACATGCTTCGCTACAGAGCAGTCGCACGTCCAGCCTGCGTCGCAGAATGTTGATCATTTTCCGCGAAGGTATGCATGCACGTATTGCACACCGCCATCAGAATGATAGGCAAACCAGTTCATCTCCGTCCCGAGACGAGCACTCTTGGCAGGTCCGTCAAAGCCCGACCGTCTGCCTGCGCCACACCCCTCACCGCCTTAAGTCTCTGACTGAGCATGTGAACAGCCGAGCTCAGACTTTGACTTTCGCGAGGTCGCCGGAACGTCGCCCGGGACGCACGGCGGTTGTGAATTCTGCTAGCATGGAGCCGGCCAATCGACGATCTGGGCTACTTGCTGCCCGAGCAATTGGAATTCCCGCTTCTAGCGACAAACTCTGCTGTTTCTTCTTCGGAGGTCGCTGAAACCTTGTACGTATCGAGGAACGTGGAATGTGCGGGGTGAGGCCTGGAGAACACAGTCCGGGGAATTTTCCGCCGGGGAAGATCGGGTGTGTTCAGCTGTTGATCATGTGGACCGCAAACGTGCGTCGAGAACGGCAGGTAGCCGGGTTGCAGCGTTAGATTGATCGTCAGGAACCGGATGACTTGGATACTAAGATGTGCCAGTGATTAGTGGTATAGTATGAACCAAGTCTAAGAAGTGTCTGCGGATCGAGAGGATTGAGGATCGCGTTTTGTGTGAATATAGCAGTCTTGGTCCCATCTTGCGTTCTTGGAGGAACATGAGACCATCGGTGTGCGCAAAACCGATGTGTCTTCCAAGCAGGACGCCAGCCTGACGCTATGAAGTCATCGCGGTCGACAGCATCCTTCATTTCTCCTTGGCATGGACAAGCCTGTGCCTAGTGCTTGCAGAAACAACCACAGCCTTGCCAACCACGGTCGTATAGGGAGTAAGGATGGACGCAATGTCCAAGTTGCGGATGACGGGCCCGGAAGATTCTGCGAGTCAGCATTATATCAGACTTAGGATACCCATGACTACAGCAAGCCCTTAAGGTGGGCGCTATGAACACGGGACCATCAATGTCAGCAACCATGTCTCTCGTCAGCGCTTTATGATACGCCTTGGTATGTTTGAGATCTCCCGATGGGTGTAAAGTGCTGGTCCTTGGTGCAGGCACGGGTCGGTAGATCCTCCGGCATGGACACCTGCCACCTTTACCATCGTAATCATGAATACTATGCTAGGTAGGCTTTAGGTCTCCGAGCATGAATGCTGCGTGGGTTTGGGGCCGACAATGCAGGTACGGTCCCCGCTCCAGCACTCAGTCCACAATATCTTTGTCAGTGCCTCGCGAGCATTGCCTCAGCAAGGCATACTGGACTTGATCTGTAGGCGTAGAAACCCTGCTCCCATGGGCGCTTGTGTACAATCAGGTGCGATGTGTGCCAGGCGGCTAAAAGCCCGGTGCTCACAGCCAGGGTGTAAGCGGAGGACAGGTGTGAGACTCGTATGAAGTGATCATGACAGGTCATGTGCGGCTGTCATGTCCATTGGCAAATTTTACGCCGAGATTGGCCAGTACCGTACCGTCGCCATACTTGCGAAAGACGAACATTGGGATGCTGAAGCTGGACGCGGCGATACTCTCGGTGTATACTGTCTCTGGTCCGGGTGTACATCGCCCCAGGTACTGTACTTACGCCGTGGATTGCCGTTCCAAGTATGCCGACGGCGTCGGATGGAGCGTCCGCTGCTCATAATGACATCTTTCAGCTTAAGCATCATGGTCCTTGACACTGGGGTGTGCCGCTCATTGCAGGGACATCGTAGACAGACTCGTGGCTGCTGAGAAAGGAAACTGCCACCGCCACTGGTGGCGCGTCGTCTTCGCCCCTGCCCGACATGTCCCGACGAGGCAGGCGGGCCTTGCTCGGACAGACGCAAATACCTACTCCTTCGAACAGAGAGACTTTGGTACTCATGGTGGAGAACATAGCACAAAAGCACAATTGCCGCGGTCACAAGACAAAATTGAGGAGTCGAGTTTTCTCGAAGACAAGATACTGACAGACGCAGGGCACGTTCACGAAGACACATCTCCACTGGAGGCCCCACCATGCCCAATCAGCCTGGAGTAATGGTCGTTGAACCGTGAAGACTTGGATCCCATCCGTCCATTGTTAGCATGTGATGTGGAGAAAGATCACGCAAGACGAGGAGAGTCTGCTCACAAAGCTCGTATCGCATTGCGCGTAAGAAGTTCTCGAACCTTGAGCGATTGACAGGTCAACCGTAGGAAAGTCAGCTCTGGTGAAACAAGCAGAACCAACAAAGAGTCATTGGTAGACAATCAACAAACTAGACACTATTTCCGAATGGAGTGTACGTATCGAGAGAGTCAGAATGACATGTAGGAAAAGCGACCTAGACCCTCCCTGCACTTCCCACAGATTGGAGACGACCGGGCAAGAACGTTTCGCTTAGAAGAACCCGGCGCGTGGCTTGCAGCTTGCAGCGAGGCGCCGATGGCATGCAGGCGCAGGAAGCTGGCTGCAGTAGCACCCGCAGCATCATGGGCTTTAGCAGAGATCATATGTGCCCCGTCGTGCAGCAAGCGGACTGTCCGGCCTGCATAGTGCTGCAGATGACTCCAACTTGCGGTCTGCGATCACATGGCTGTAAGCAGCGTCAGTGGATGTGTTGAGAAGCAGCAGATAGTCAGGTGAAAGGTAGGTGAGGACTGATAAGCAAGACTGCGAGATGATGTTTTTATGCTGCACGGATGACTCGCTTCCACAGGAGCAGTGTCATATTACGCATATACCATTTACTTCGAGTAAAGTAATGACCAGGTATGTCCATGACTCTGCCATCCATCCCCACGTGAGTGCACCTCCCTCTCCTCGCTGTCTCCGTTTCGCTGTCCATCAATAATAGTACAGTGGCCACGCGCGTATGTGAATCGCTTAAGATAGTAGTAGTACAGTGCGCCGCCGTCTGCAGTGGCAACTCGTGTCTCTCAACGGCCGTCTCAAATTCTGTCAAAGTGTTGCCAATGCTGGTTATCATGAAGAAATTTTGCGCGCCCGTCCCGTAATGCCGTGTCGCGCCCGACCGAACGTGGTAATAATATGGCCGTGAAGGGCCCGTTTGCCTTTTAATGCGCCAGCCGCCGATATCCGTCCGTGGGATATATTCCGTTACCAGTGTCCCAGCGAGGGCAGACTGTGATCCACTGTGGCGCAAGTCAAGAAAGTTCCTGACTTCTGAAGATCGCTAGAACGCAGCAAATTGAATCAATAGGTATCGTGTGTGGCTGTCGTGTGTTACCAGCCTTTAGCGTGGTATTCTTGGAGTCCAGCATGGAAGTAATCATTGCTGAAGTCATTCTTATCCTTATGCGAGAGCGCGACCGGCTCCGGGTGTTGCTTGAGCTTGGTCATGTCTTGTGCCGTGTGCCGGCGCTTGAGTGCTGCGAGGTTGCCAGTGCTCCTATGCTGACGTTCCCAGAGCAGGTTCCTACGCAGTGACTCTGTAAGCTCAGTGGAGAGCATGTTACGGCGCGTCGTCTTTGGCGAGAGCGCCATCTGAGGCGGGTGAGTGTTGGAGGTAGTCATGATGATGGGCTTCGAGCGCGTCGCATCCTGCTTAGGCATCTGTCCAACAGGCTCCGCTGGTGATCCGGGGACAGACGGTCCATTGGGTGTGGTGGTCCGTGATCGCCTGATTGCTGGGGTGGAGCGCGATGCTGCGTTCTGGAGCGCCTTGGCACGATCTGGCTCGTGCATCAATGTGGTGAGCAAGGATCTCCTCGACGTCAAGTTCGGCCGGGAGTCAACACGCTGGAACAGCTCTTTTTCGTTCACAGAAGATGGTCCACTCTGGTCATCTGAGTCCTCCCAATCTGACGAGTCGTCGTCGTCCTCAATCGCGCTTTCTGAGACGCCGTCGTCCTCGTCATCCGAGTCCTCAAAGACCGGGCTGTCTTGTGACTCTGCTGCCCGGCCTATCGCAATCTCATCTTTGAATGTGGTTGTCTTCTTGCTCCGATTGCTGTCACTGCTGCCACTATCGCTGCCGTGCTGCTTGAGACTCTCTGACAGAGTGCTCTTGAATGAGGTCTTCTTCATGTGATTGTCGAGTGAGCTCTCGTCCTCGCCGGAGGAGGTTCCGATCGTGAATACTGGCGCCTTCTTCTTCGGCATTACAGGTTCCCGATACTGAGGCGAAGTCTTCAGTATTGGCGTTGGCTGTGCGGCCTGAAGTGGCTGCGACGTCTTCGCTTGCCTCACGGGCAGATGAGTCTGCGAGCGGTATGAGGATCCAGTGCCGCCCAGCTCGAAGCCGCGCACGATGCTGTGAGTGCTCATCTCGGTGTTGCTGCTGCTCTCAGAGCCGACCACTTGCGTGTCGCTGGTGTCGGTCGTGGCCATTGTGTCCACAGTGGACGCGGAAGACTCGAGGAGCGTTGAATGCGAAGCGGACGGATGCGGCGCTGAGTTTTCGGAGTCTTCGTGTGGATGTTCGGCTGGTAAGGTTTGTGAAGCTGATGTGGCGGGTGGGTCCATCGGCTTCGTGGCCGGCGTTGGCATTGGAAGTTCTATTGAGCGCTCGAGATGCGGCGTGTCTTTGATAGAGATGACGATCTTCTCGAGGTCGACGGGTGTGATGTGCTTCTCGCGCCTGCTGCTACTTGAGTCGTTCCTGCGCAGTTCGGGGCGACCTTTGGGTAATGTGCTGATTGAACGCGGGGAAGCGAAGCTGGAATCGTCGTACTCCTCATCCGACCCAGCGGAAGACAGGCTGGAGGACAGCTCTGGCACGGGAATGTTGTCGACCGCGGCTGCTGTCCCGGGCTTGCTGCTGCCGATACTGCCGCTGGCTAGACGAACAGACCGCACTTTGCGTTCAGACGAATGTCGCTGGTGCGGTGGTGGCAGTGCGCAACAGAATGTTTCGCGATTCCAAAGTCGCCAGGAAAGGTTTCTGTGAGCAGGTGACCACCATTAGCGCTTTGTTCAGATGCCGTGGTCTGGCCGGTCGGGCTGGCTTACTCTAATCGCCTGCCCTGTTCGACGCAATGCGATGTCTTGGAAAATAACGACCACTTGTCAAGCGTCAGTGCATGTCGTGTTTGCTACGATGCGCTGCCGATTAGCCGCGCAGTGGTAAGCGTACCATGCCAAATAAAGCCTCTACGTTTGTCGTGTCGATGGAGCCCAGCGCGGGCACCTCCACTCGTAATAACGAGTGTTCTGGTCGGAAAGGCATGTTGACATGTGCAGTCGCGTGCGCCGATGGCGACGACGAGGCGGTGGTCGTGTAAAAGTGATTGTTATTGTGTGTCGCGCCCGAGGTGCATGTATAGGTACCGTTTCCGGCGCGCAAGGTCTGAAGCGCCCAGGTGACGCAAGTCCAAGTCCAGCGAATTCAAGCGCGGGAGCTGGGCTTTGATCACGATCGCTGACCGCCGAAAGTGGCAATTCGAAGCATATGTACCTCTGCTAAAGTCTATCGCAGAGAGATTGAAGGCCCAGGAATAGGATCTGAGACTGTTTCCAGGCGTGGGCGCTGAAATGCTCGTTTGTAGGATGCGGAGAGCGGAGAGCAAATGTGGGTGGTCGTTTCTCTTGTTGTGCAAACGGAGCGGTCACGGCAGGCGAGAGCGCGGGTGGACCACACTATACATGTTAAAGGCGAACACAGCCGAACAGGCTTGCTGACTCCCAGCAGCCGGAAAACAAACCTAAAGTCTGAAGACGGTCCTATCCCGGACGCTACGCTGTGCTGGCTTCCCTCGCGGCAAAACACCCTAGCATGCAACTCCACCAAAGCCCAAGCGAGTCGTGGGGTCTCAGATCCCTTCCATTTCCCTGGGGTTCTGGGCAGTGGGCAGGATGTGATTCTCGCCCTGTCTTGTGCTGTAGTACGACACTTGGCGATTGATTCGTGGGTGCGCCGTTTGCACGAGATGGCCAATTGCACATGCTCCCGCGGTCCGCGTGTACCCAAGCATCACCCTTCACGGGCAATCGGAGCACTCCTGCAGATGAGGCGCATGTGAGCCGAACAAGGCTTGTGGGCCGGCAAGTGCAACGGAAACGTACCTCGGCCGCAGGAGAACACATGCAACTCCCACGGCGTGGGGTGGAATTTGTGGTAGGGCAAACACTATTCATCTGCTACACTTTGTGGCTTGACAGAATTGTACCGCGTGCAGCCTGCAGCTAGTATTGTCGAGGCACTCACGCCCACATGCGAAGCTGCAATTTGGTGCATGCCCAAAGACTGCAGGCCCAGGAAGTGGGATTGACTCCGACATCAAGGATCGAGCGAAGGATGTGTTCGAAAGGGCTTCTAGTTCCGCTTCAGCGCAACACTAGTCTGTCGGCATCCACATCCCGGGCGGGCCGGGAGTCTTGTTGATGGACATGACATTGGCATGACACCTGAAGTGAGATTGGCCATGCCATGTCTTGGTCGTCAGCAGCAACACGAAGACCAGCGGCGGCATCAGCATGTGAGAATACGAAAGTCTTCGCTGTCATATCACGGTGCTATTCTCGCGTCAGCGTTGCAGTGACTGACAGGAACATCCAAACACGCCTAGCGACCTCAGCCTCATCAGCCGCCATTCTCGTCTGATTCCCCTTATGCGGAGGTCAGCTGCTGAACGCCTTGTGCTGCGCAGCTCCTGGCCATTGCAACGGTCTCAAGGGACTGTCAAGTGACCACCGTGAGCATGGAGAAGCCTGCGGATTGCGATGTGGGCCTCCATGCGCCACGGCAGGCCTGCAAACGGCACCTCTACGGCGGCTAATCTGGCACGTGGACGTGGCGCAGTCGTCAAAGTACCTCTCCCCGACGCGAGGCTGGTCGGCCTATGCTGGATGACAGTATTTTGACGTCTGCCAAACGATATATCAAACATTGATGGCCGCATCTATACTACCTTCGACGATATTCCTTGGACCATTGAATGCTCATCGTTCGTCTGGGAGCAATATCGCAGTCCCCAAAGACTCGAGGCCACCTGCAAGCTTGTCACGCTCAGCTTGCTTTTCGCGGGCTTGATAGGCCGCCCACGCGCGACTATGCCACGCGAGCAAATTATCATGTTTCAATTGCGGTCGCTTTGTATAAGAGCTGATCATCATACGACATGCTCGTTGACAGCGCATAGAAAATGTCTTGGATCCTTCCGTGTTGTGGACAGCCGTCATTGCGATCGCAATGGTCGAGTCTTGACGTCTACTGAGCGAGCCGCAGCACAGCGCTTGCTAATGCACGAAACGAAACCCTTCAAATGGCACACGTCCACCGTGTCACTATTTTTTACGACGCAACGCAGCTGCTGAGCGAGAGGGGCTCGAGTCAGGATGCCTTGCTCAACGCTGCAATGTTGGTGACACGTTTCATCCTGGTGATCAGTCGTTCAGCTCGACCTGCAATGTGTGGACAGGTAGCACAGAAGATTCGTGGAGAGGTGTAGCCCAGATGACTGCCAGCGCATCAAAATAGGTCATCTGAAGCTCACCGCATAGCACCGTCTCCAATTCTGATCCTTCGCTTGCGTATCCTCTCTGCATTAATTCCTGGCCTGCGTGAACGCCCTCATCTCCATCTACTCTACTTGATGTGAAGTATGATCAACATCATGATCAACATCATGTTGACATGTCTTGCGTGTGCTGGGTGTTCGCCGATTGAACCAGAGAAGGGTCTGGCTGCTGATTCTCCACACTGCGAAGATCCGCGTGATGGTGTGTGGAGGTACCGACGGGGTAAAGTATTCATACGAAGTAACTTTTAGCCGCCGGCTTTCCATGCTCTGCACATCATTCCAATGCCCTTCAGCCGGAAAAATTGGCTGGTGGCTTGCTCCTTGCGAGGCGTCAGCTCGTAACAACAGCTTAGCCGTCCTGATCCACTGCTAATCTCGTTCCTCCTCCAGTTCCCGATCACGCAGATTCATACTACTCGTATTGACGACACGTACAACTCCCCTCCACTTCTCCAGCTGACCCCCACGCCTTCTGCAGACGCAGGGAGCCGCAGCATGAATTACCGCCTCCCGCACTTCCCCGAGTCACACAATGCTGGCTTTATTCGCGATCTCCAACCGAACCCGGGAAAAGGAATGTGGCACATGGCTGCCGGGAGGGTGTGAAGAACCTTGGCGCTGGAGCGCGTATTAGATGGTGTGTACCGCAGACGTGGCACGAAGTACTTCTCTCGACGTTTGACAGGTGCTGCAGGCGGTGCTTTTTCTGGACCTCGATGTGATGCGAGATGGTCATCTGCCATGTCGTCCCCTTGCCTGGGCGCTTGCGATCCCACATTCGAGACACACATGTACGGCAGCCCGGGCCAGATTCCAGATTGAGCCGTCAGTAGTCAAAAATTCCGAGGCCGTGGGCGTGGGTGCGCCTCTGTGCAGCCATCACCTGGATATCACGTTTGATCGTTTGAGTGTCCAGCGCGAGTAAATCCGGCCAACGTACAAGGTGGCAGCGAATCTTTACGGTCATAGAACTTGACCTTGTAGTTGCACACAACCAATATACACCTGCGTCGTCGTGGACCATAGACGACGTCAAGACCGATTCACGGGATGCTCTCCTCAGTCCGTGTAACTTCATTATACAAGGTTCGAGATGCAAGGTCGGTTGCATTCATTGTTTTGCGTCGCTACCCGGGTTATACGCTACTGGTATCGCGCTCGACAGATCGAACCTTCAATTGAGGGCGTGGGATGCATGTGGGAGACATCTCATAGACGAGTGTATTGGTTCACGCAGCGTGTCTCGATTAGATGCAGATATTGAAGGAGTTCGAGGCCGCTAAGGTGCCATACTGGCCCACTGTTCTGGTAAGTCTTCAATCACATGTTCTCTGGAGACGTTCTCCGGACCACATCGCACTCCCAGAAAAGGCTGCACACTCCAATCAAACTTTACAAGGAAACACTGGTGATCATGACGGACACGTTGCGGCTGGGATGGTGAGCCTGGACACGTTCGCAGCAGCGTGGCCAGACATCATTCTAGGTTCATACACTCTTCCTCCGCGACCACGTTTGCGCGCTGTCCTCAGTGCCTGCTTCCACTCCAGACAAGTGCTTCAAAGCTTGCAGAACCGCTTTCTGCCTTTCTACAGCTTCGCGGTCGCCATCCACCATTGGCGTCCACGTGTTTCGTTTCCCCAACGTCGGACTGTCAACGAATTGCGGCGAGCTTGGGTTGACCAATTTTGCTGCGGCCGGGCGTGGTCCAGGTGCCCATTCCACTTGTGCTTGCTGTCCACTGCCCTCGTGCTCTGGCCTGATTGGCGTTACCACTTTTGGTGTTCTAGCTGGCCCATCATTGTTGATATGACTGTTCGATCGGCCAAGAAGTTTCATCTTGCCCATTGATGGTCCAAGTTCTTCGACTATGCTCTGAGGCACTGCAGCCTTCTCGAGGTCCTCTTCGGCAGCCACTATACGCACGGACAAACGCACACGATCTTTGAGGCGCATCTTGGTTGATCCTGTCCGTCGGAAAGCTTTCCGTCTGAATAGGGCGGAGTCTCGATTCGATGGCTGCCGTACCTGAGCGTGCACTTGCCGATACTCTCTTACCTCACCATCGGTGTCCTTGAGCGGTGCTGTGGGTTCAGGTGTCTCTGTGCGCTTCTCGTTTAAGCTACTTTCTTCTTGGACCATAACGGAGCTGGGTGCCCTAGACTTCGGCTCCGGCTGTGGCTCTGGCACTCTGAGACCCCCGCCGTCCAGTAGACCCATCTCCGTCAGCCGCGATCCTATCGCTACGCAGAAGTCATCATCGGCCTGCTTGCGCGACTCGCCGACCTCTACCCTGCTCTTCAGCACGCTTCGCCTGTAGGTCCTGACGCCGGTCAAGATTCCATTATACCGAGCGAGCATGATCTTAGTGAGAGCAATGTTTGCTGGACTGTCTGAAGCTTGCGAGCTGGCAAGAGGCAGTTTGGTCTCCAGCTCTCGTATTTTCTGCTGCAAGTACTCATCTCGGCTGTCCATTTCTCGGATCATGCTGTCTTCGTGGCCCTTTCGTCTCTTGAGCTCGTCATCTTGACCTATGTAGCTCGAGATTACCTCCTGGAACTCGTCGGGGCATGCTGAGGTGTTCCGGCCTAGACTTCGATACAAGGCCGCCACTTGATCCAACAACCCACTTCGCCGCTGCTCGTGCGCTTCTTCTTCTTTCTTTGCAACGCCTAAAGCGGCTTGGAAATTCTCAAGATCATCGCCACATCGCTCGATTCGGGACAGCAGCTCCTCTATGGTCTCTGCGTTTGCCACTGGATCCTGCTCTTGTAACGCTTTCATGCGATCATTGTTCTTTTGCAGTGTCTTCTGACTGAGCCTGCAATTGGCGCTTAAGCTGGAGACCTGGATGCGGCTCTCGTATAAGCTACGGTGGCGAAGAGCAAGTGTGATCAGGAGTTCTCTCGCAACAGCATCTGTCGTATCTTCTTGCTCGTCCTCTTCATTCGCATCGACTTCCTTAACCTCAGGCAACTCGGATTTTTGATCCTGCCGTTTCCGTTCGAACGTTTCTCTTTGTTTCTGCAACTGTTCAGAAAGATGGAATATGACAGCGGTGGATCTTCGTTTGACGCTCCCAAACGCCGATTGACGCCTCATGATCCTCGGAGTGACACTCAGGCGCTTTGCCCTGTCGAACTCCCGACCCGGCGAGTCCATGGGTATCGCGAGTGATGAAGATGTTGAGATGTCGCGTAAGCTGAAGTCGAATTGGTGTCAGTAACGACATGGGAGCAAGTCTCTTTGATGTCATGGGAGACAAAGCAGAGGAATGCTAAAAATGCTCCAGACAATGCTGCTCTGCCGCAGTACCCTACATCCCGTGCTATTGGTACGTCAACATAGCTATGGATGCTTAGCTTCTTGCGATTCTAATTCTAAAGTATTCACGGCATCAAAGCAGAATGCCTAGTCATGCATAGGCCAAATATCGTCTGTGGCCTTTTTGAAACATGCATCGAACTTGGGGTGTGATCATCATTCGAAGACTACCCAGCTGGTCAGTGGGCCTTTCACACCATGGCAGTAGTACCTTCTGATACTCAAGTGAGAAATACTTTACTGACGACATGGCTCTGTGACTTTGAATTTTCGAGATGAGTGTTCACACGTCTCAAAGCAAAGCTCACGCAGCACCAGCGTCATCTCACGTGCAGGCGCCGCAAGGTGGCATATCCGTCATGAGAACCTCACTTGACAGCCATTCTTGCAGACCGCCGTGGTGTCCGAACAACCCTATTCCAGTCTGCTCGTTGCCGCTCTCTGACCTCCCTCTGCTTATCAACACAGCTGCGAATACGACGCTGGCCTCTTGGCGTATTCTTGATGCTATTGCTCTCGCCAAATTCCGCCTGAGCATCCCCATCCTTCGACGCAACCCACTCAGCATCACTTGGCACCGCCGAACGACCTTCAACCTTCGATCTCCTTACGACTCCCAGTCGCCAGCGCTCGACCGCTGGTCGATCCAGGGTATTGATGTAGCGCTAAATTTCACTGTCCGCATATCCATCGTCGGAACGATCGGCGAATACAGACGAATCCTCAGTCGAAGCTGCGATGCCAGCCTTCATAGCCTCCAGCTTCGCTTTGTGGTAAGCCTCTTCAGCTCTCGTGATCGCTGTGGCTCGTGCGAATTTGGATCTCAAGTGCGCTCTATCAAAGACAGACGGTGGTTGAGTGCCGTCACCCACGTCCAAATACTTGAAAAGATCGTCTTCGTAATTGTGCTCGAGATCGCGCAATCTGTTGCGAGCTTCACCGACAACACGTCTCTGGTCTCGCCGCTGGTATTTGAGCCGGCCGAGCTCCAATCGCCGTGGACTGGAAGCTTCGGGGAACCAGTCATTCCCATCGGAGAGATCTTCCTCTGATTCAGTGCCAGGCTGTAAGGATGTTTCCTGATCTTCATTATTTTTGGGCTCGTTGTTCGAATCATGACTATCATTACCCTTCTCGCTGGAGGCAGCGTCCTGCTCCACCTCGATAAGAGGAAGGCCCAATGAGCACAACCTACGGTGATTGTCAACCCTTTCTTCTTCAGCAGATCGCAGGCGACTATGAACGGTGTTGTGTAGCTCGTAAGTCGCATTCAATGCTCCCGTACACTTCGCCAGCTGCCTCTTGAACAACTCCACTTTCGAATCATCCGTAGCATCGAATTGCTAGTCCAGAGCAAGCTGCACTATCGTTGTGTTTACAGCATGCTCCAGAACATCACTTTGACTCGCGAGTCCTCGGAGCTCCCCCCGAAGTCTAGCAGTGCTTTCAAGTTGCAGGATGTTCTGACCCAGATAGTAGTAGAAGTCTCCCGGATTCTGCGCCATAATGCTCAGATCCTCGGAAGAGTAATCGAAAGTCTGATAGAAACGCTCCTCTGCTTCGTCCTGCATTGCAAGTGTCCCGTGTAGTCTTGCTTGTGCCTCTTTAAGATTTCCTCGGATGACTGCGAGTTGTTTCCCAAAATTTGCCAGCTCCTCGAGAATTTGCACGATGACTTGGGCATTGCCCTCTTCATCGTGTTCCCGTGCACGCTCGGCGTCCTCTTCACATTCCTCGATAGCAGGTGGTACAAGTTGACATCCTTTCCTCCAATGATCTACAGCTGCCTGCTGCTCACGAACAGCCACACATGTTCTCAGCCCTTCTCGTAAGAACATTGTCCTGTCCACATGAACTCGACCATGACCATTGCTCTCCTGTGTTCTGGTTGGTTCTGCCGCCAAGTCAGCTGGGATATTCCTGGTTTTGCGAGGTTTGCTCGAAGATACAAAAGCCGGAGGCATGCGTCTGGTGTCCCGCTCGCACGACTCGATGTGTTGCCCTGAGCCCAGACATGAGACTGAACTGCGGCCAGAGAAACAGTACACTTTTGGGCATTCGACCATTAGACAATCAGAATCTTCGTTTTGAAGAGTGCGTTGGAATGTCAGTCGTTCATTGTTTGCGCTTACATATGCTTTGTTGTGAATCACGTCCGGCAAGAACCCGAGAGTTCCGCAACAAAAACTCGAGCGAGCTGCTGGTACCTCGAATCGGGCTCGTCAAGATGATTTATGTCAGAGACGATGTGTCATGGAACGACCTGCTTTTCACACATCACTGGTACAATTGGATGAAAAAGGTCAGACGAGTATCGTGGCCCACCAGGCGCCTGACCAGAATGTATCGCGGAACGACCTTCCAAATGCCAGAGTCGGTGCAGCAGTTCGTGATTGCCCATGTGTCGCTTGGTATATTCTAATGCCATGTTTCATGACGATCACATGCAAGCGATGTGAGTGAATGCAAAGGCGGGTGGTTCCGTCCGCTACGCAGCACGCAAACACTTCCTGGAATCTCTGATTGATTCACTGCACGATTCTTTCAAGAATCGTTCGAATGTTTTAAGCCTGCCGGGTTGGCGCGTCTGTCGGACATCCACTCCAAATCAGTGTTTCCTGCAGCGAAAGTAAATGTACACACCGCATGTCGCAACTTCGCACGACTGTTCGCCAGATGAGTGAGATCCACTGAGCAATGTAACGCCAGGTGATGAAAAGCGCAGTGCGCCTGCGGTCGCCATCACCTAATGACGGTCCGGCTCCATCCTCTGATCATGCGCGACCAACTCATCTGAGCGACGCGGACTCCCAGCAGGTCCGTCAGACCCAAGTCACATAGGTGTGGGAAGCCAAAGCTGAGACTGACTTGAAGCAGACGCAGACCCGCAAGCGTTCCGCAAGCGACGAAGCGCGGGACTCTGACAGGGACACCAAGCGGCTCAGGACGAGTGACAGCGGGTCGTCTACAGCAACAGACGCTGTCGCGGAGCGAGGGCCTACTACTGGCACTCCACATGCCCATGAACCACCGCCCGAGTGGAATACGTAACACCGCAACCAGTGACAATCATTTCGAGACGCCCTAGTCAAGACCAGCAAGTTTACAAAGCTCGATAGTACCGAAGGCGACAAGGTTATCATGCAGATCGAATTTGGCATAGCCCCCGAGACCCAAGGACAAATCAGAGGCCTTTCTACTTCTAAGATGGCGGTCGGGATGATGGAAGATGTGGTGGGCGGAATCCGTGACCGAGAGCGTGCAAATGCCCTGCGCCGTATGGGGTTCAAGCAGGACATGCTTGGAGCTCTGCGCCTCGGTCGCTTGGTGGACATCATAGATGTGCAGGAGATGCACGATACAGACACGAAGCTGCCGCCTGGCCACCAATATCGACTGAATCATAAGTGGATCAAGGTCGTGGTCACGATCAGGACTGTGTTCATCGTCGAGGAGTCCTTGTCGTACGGGAAAGCGCACCCAACATTTACCGCCAACAACAACGGCTCTGACAAATTGCCGTACGATTTGAAGGCCAGATGTATCCAGCTGCTGGGCGTCAAAGAGCTCGATGTGCCGGAGGAAGGAGCTTTCGGTGCGCTACGTTGCGTGCGATCGACCGGTGACAAGCGTGTCATCGTCAACTTGGACAGGGAGGTCACGATCGAGAAGAGCACTTGGCTCCGCTTGAGGGACGAGCTGCTGCCGGAATCCGCCGCCAGTGCAATGCTCGTCAAGTCCAACATGCAGCGCGAAGTCACCGTACAGAACTTGCAATGTCTTTTGCACACAATGTGCGAGCGTCCAATCCTTCTCCGTGCCGATGAGTACGCCCTCGTGTTGCACGCCAATGGGGTCTACCGTGGCAGAGAGGCGGATGAGAGAATGGCGGACCAAGGTATCCGATTGTTGCGGAATCGCGAGACACCTGGGGATCTGGAGACACGGAGAGGCCATGCCATCAAGCGCGACGAATTCATACGTGAGTGCGGTGAGCTGGTGAAGCATATGCCAACCAAGGATGGTGCGCAACGAGAGAATAACCTCAAAACGACTTTTGCCGGGCCTGACGGTACACTCCAGGAGCTAGAGAGGCAAGCGCACGACGACTTGACGAAGCAGTCCTCCCGTCCTCGTTGATATCTGCCGACACCTCTGGTATTGACCTGGTGGACGATGGCGGGCTCATCGGGGATGGCGGTATTGGAGTGATGGATGGATTAACAGTGACGGTGGATTTTGGAGACACGCGGAGGTCTGCATCGAATCGTGAGCCAGTTGCATTAGCTAGGTAGTCGGTGCTGATTATCAGGCGATTGGTAACCCAGTGTAGGGACAGGTGGAGGGATAGCATTGTCCTGAGGCAGTCTAGAGCTCTGTGGCTGGTCCACATACAGCAACATTGATGAGGCGCTGCGGCATGGCCACTCATCCAATGATTGAGGCGTGCCCGTCAGATGAGTCCGGACGCGCGAGCAGACCTAGTTTCCTATATCCGCCCGGAGGATAGAAGAACTTATGTTTTGCGAAGGCGATGGGTGAAGTCGATGCACTCCGCTTATCTAATCAGGTAGCATATTTACACGACGTCATCGTTCTTGGTGGCGGCGACCTGTCGAGTATGCTCCAACGATTGCAAAGCCATAGCAGCTTTCACCTCATTACCATCAACATTTCTCCGCCACTCCATCAACCAGTATATCTATGCGCTTCCCCTCGCTCCCCACCTTCCTGCGTACATTCTACGCCTTCAGCAACACCACCCTCCACCACGCACCAACCACACCCTTCACTTCAACTCTCGCTGCGAGACCTCTCCGCAGCATTGGCATGCCCACGATCCCACTCCTGGGAGCCCTCTTCAGCACAGCCGAAAGTCGCAAAATGGCCAACCACCCCGTCCAGAAGAGTGACAGCGAATGGCAGGCGCAACTGAGCCCTGGTAAGCCACCACACCTTGATGGCACCTTCTCCAACATCATAGTCACTAACTCTCACCATCAGAACAATTCCGCGTTCTTCGGAAACAAGGCACCGAGCCGCCTTTCACCGGCAAATACGACAAGCACGCCCCCACCACCGGTGTCTACACCTGCGCCGGCTGCGATGCACCGCTCTACACCGCCCAGCAGAAATTCAAGTCTGGCTGCGGCTGGCCGGCGTTCTATGATACTGTCCCGGGCGCGGTGACGAGGCATACGGATAAGACATTTGGGATGGAGAGGACGGAAATTGTGTGCTCGAATTGCGGGGGGCATCTGGGACATGTGTTCAAGGGCGAGGGGTACCCGACGCCGACGGATGAGAGGCATTGTGTCAACTCGATTAGTATTAATTTCTCGCCCGAGGATCCGGTGACGGAGAAGTCAAAGGCGTAGAGGGGAGGGAGATGTACATATTGATGAAATGACTATATGATTGAGCAGGCCTCGGCTTGGCATAATTTCCTTTGATTTTGGCAGTCTGATGCTTCGATTACTGGTACTCAGCAGCAGGTCAAAACATCAAACATCTATTGTACAAAAGAACTTCTCGGCCACCCACGGCATCCTGCCCATTCCGGTGGTACATCAATGCGTGCAGCCGTTCCACGCCTTCCGCAGACCAATCATCGCAATGGAGATGCATGTATGACTGCGACCTCCAGCCTCGCCTTTGCCAAGGGCGAAGCGCCAATGCAGCCTTGTCGGTGAATGACTCTTGGCGGTATCACCTTGTGAATCAAATGCTAGACTCTCTGCTCGCACCGCTTCATGGCTACAATCAGAGACACTGGCATGTAGGGAGATTTTGTCCATATGCGTTTGCGGGACGCTGCAAATCACATTCGATTAGCCACCGACCATATCGATGCGGAAGTTAAAGACAATTGTGACAGGAATTGGTGTGCAGTCGCACGCTACCTACCTGCCTGAATGGCATATGGACTGAGGTCTGCTACAAAAGCCTGTCATCGAATGCCGCCACAAGGTATCCTACCTGTGAGCTGTCCGTTCTCTGGAAAGGTAAGGTGAGAAGTATCAGAGACTACGGAGACCCGAATCAACGACAGTGATTGACCTCAAAGACACATGTCTGGAAGCCGTCCCTTGGAGTCACGCAATGATATCGTTTACCATCGTTGAGAGTGCTTCGAAACCCATTGCTCCAGGTCGCTCAGGATGCCCAAGAAGCCGGCGGTCCTCGCAGGTTCAGCAGGTCCAGCTCTGACCTCAAGCGTCGAGCGGGCTTCCTTTATAACAAAGATAGTGCTCAACTCGGCATACTCACCAGATCAGCGGTACATGGGTGCAGACTTTGAGGCCACTAAAGTCTTCGATTAGCGGTTCTTAGGTTGCTCATGGGTGCAGAGGTCCAGACCACTAGCATAAAACCCGAAATCTCGGGTCTCTGTATCTCATCTCGACTTCCAAGACCGTAGTTTCACCTCGATACGGACCTTGGCATTCTACGAGATCCTAAAAGTGGGGCCAAATCGTGGTAGATACATGAGTGCCGTCTTGCTCGAGCTCTTTTTCTGTATTTCGACTTTGACATACTGACCTCAGGCATTATTACTCTATACGCTATCCTGCCGCAACACGACAGTCTCTCTCGCGCACGGACATCATGAACACCATCAATAAGCAACAGTCAGGCCTACGGTATCACTCTCCTTCGTCTGAGAATCACAAGCAAAAGACTAACCCGTCGCACAGCGCATTGGCTCTCACAGTCCTCGCCCTCCTCACGCCCGCCACCATCGCGGACGTTGGCACTGCAGGCGTCTACAACCCACCCTACACGCCGACCGCCTGCGGGGGCTACGACGCCAGCCAATTCCCATCTTCCAACCTGTTCGCCTGTGTCGGGGACGGGATTTGGGACAACGGTACTCAGGACCCTCCTCCAACCACTACTAGGCTACTGGGGATGAACGCTTCACTGACGCTGTGACTCGCAGGTGCCGCTTGTGGGCGCCAGTACCTGGTCCGCTGCATTTCGGCCTCGGTCTCGGGGACTTGCAAGCCTGGTAATACGATTCAGGTGAAGGTCGTGGATAATTGTGGGCCGGAAGGAAGGAATCTGGGTGGGACACTTGTGTTGAGTACGACGGCTTATGATGCGATTGCTGATAGGGGGAAGAGCGGGATGGTCAATGTTGAATTTTTGCTGGTTTGATTGTGGGGAATGGGGTGTGCCAACTTCTCTTCGCTGGGGTTGATTGGCCTGATGTGTTTTGTTTGAGTACTGGTTGGTAGCTGATGTCTGATGTAAGAGAGTCTTTTGAATCTGTGGTGTTTGCCTTCAGCTTTGACTGAACGCGCAGGCATTGGACATATCGACGTCAGGACGGCTGGGCATTCTTCTCATGCACATGAGTGTCCCTGCTCGTGTAAGCTATAGAGCAAATCTGCTCGAACTTTTGCTCGGGCTCATTCAGGTCGGCTCCGTATAATCAACCCTTGCATGCGTGGGATACCTCCAGCTGGCCAGTATCGTGTTCTGTCAATTGGGCTTGATTGTTGATGCATTCGTGTTGCATTGTGGGCAGACCTGGCGCTGTCCGAGACCGACTCGTCTTCGATCCAGCTATCTCTTGGTCCTAATCACGTGCCGATCCACCCGCAGCGGCGGCTTACTAATCCAGGCTCAGAACAGCCGGCAACCTCACCTTTGTTCTTTTTGCCTGTGCAAGCTGCACAACAAAGCTTGTCACACACACTCGCATCATGACAATCTTGGGTCGGGATATTGCCGGCATCATAAGATACGTCGACTGAGCATGCCAAGTATCTCTAGATCCCTATGAACATAGCTTTTGAGCTCACACATCTCTAATAGTCGAGACTATTATCTAGTATACAGCCGGCTCATAAGCCAGCTGGTTGAAACAAGATGCTCCGCTCACAATCTTTACAATACAGGGCCCAGACTATCGACCAACAAATCCATCTTCGCCATCTCGCCACTCCTCCATGAATCGTCTCAGCAACCTCGTCCTCCTCGTATCGTCCCCAATCGTGCTTTCACTCTCGCCGAACTGCACAGATCTCGCCTCGAAAAGCGACTTCACCATGAAGAATCGAGGTTGTTCTGAACTTATGCATGGCTCGATGTCATTATACTTTGGCGAAAACTCCCAGTCATGGAAACCTCTCGCTCCAGCTTTGTGGGCCTGGACAGCCCATTCGGTGATAATTGGGTCATCTGAGTCCAGAACTCTGTGCTTGTCCTCATCAGCTTCGGGGATATCCTGAAAGCAGTCGACGTTCTCCTCCTCGTCGACACGATCATTATAAATGCCTTGGCCGACGACTCTAGCTTCCTGGGCTCTGGTTATGACGTCCTCCAGCGCGTGGTCTGCTGCATCGAACGCTCTTGTGCGGCTGGCCTTTTGAAGAAAGTACGCACGTGCGAAAGACTCCTCATCTTCGCAATTCTGCTCCAGCTCGGGGTCAGCACAGCCATTGCGCATGTCATCGAGTCGGTCTCCGCAGTCCAGGTACTCCTTTCTCGCTGCTTCGAACTCTTGCTTGAGGAGTCTCTTCAGCTTTTCGGAAACTGCATCGAAGTCCAAGGGGTCTTGCATTAAAGGTGGGGCATCTGGATCGTCGAAAGCAGCTTCATCGACTGGTGTGCAGAGGCATTGCATCTTCTCAGGCCGTTGCAATGGCGGAAGGGTCGCTTGATCAATGCTGCTTGCGTTTACCCAAGGTAGCAGCCCTCTACGCACCAGGTAAGGCTTTGCGAGCAAGTGCAGTGTCTGCAGAGCCTGCCGTTCGTTGTGCTGAAAGTCACGGGCCTTCTGCTCCAAGCCATCACGCCGGCTGGCATTGGCAAGCAATTTGTTGTCGTCACTCGCGGCCGCTGACTCGTTAGGTCCTGACGCGCCGGCCGCCGGTCGCAGCTTATCAATTTGATTTAGCAGGTCCTCTCGTTCGATTGAAGCCTCAGAGAGCTCACTTTTGACAGCCTTGGCGGCTTCTGAAAAAGCTTTACAAGCATACAATTGGTTCCAAAACTCCACAGGAAAGTCAATCAGGACAGACGACGGAGCAATCTCCATACCGTCCGCGAGCTCATAGAGCCTGGCATCACGAAACAGCTGGTCATCTACGCTGTTTTCGAAAAGGCGGTCTGCTTCTTGTATCTTCCGGGTCTGGATATCGATGGCGCGATTGCACCGGTCCAATCGTCGGATTGCGTCTTTCAGTGCTTCATCGTCCTGAGGATCGTTGCGCTCCCGGAATTTGTAGATTCGCTCTTCTAGCTCGACCAGTCCGCCGATACCATTTCGAATACCATCGCAAGTCTTCTGATACTGATTGATCCTGGCATCAAGGTCGTTGATTGCCTTCCGAGACTGGAAATTGGCGACCAGCACGGCCACGAAATTTTCAGATTTCTCCAAGGCTGAAGATCTTTCTCGCTTCCGGACACCGCATTGGTATCGAGTCTCCCAGTCGGCACAGTCTTGAGACTGAACATTTGCATTGGATCCAGTGGCGAGTAATGGCTTTTTGCTCGCCTGCTCTTTGGGATGGCGCTGCCAGTGAGCTTCCCAGCCGATACAGGATACAATTGAGGAACCGTAAATGTGGGAGTCTACTGCATCATTGGTGCTGTCGTTGTCTCCATGTTCTGACTGTGTATCTTGCCTAGCCGTGGACCTTGGTTGTGAGACCAATACTGCCTGGTCCGACTCAACTTTTGACCTTGATGGCTTCTTCGTAGGAGACTCGGCCTCATGGGGTGCAGCCGCCTTACGTTTCGATCGCTGACTTGAAGCAGTGGTTGCCAGAGAAGGCGACTGAGATTCTGACATGGCAGTATGCATCCAGTGTATAGACTTGCAGAGCGTAAGCGAGCTGTGTTGAAAGTCTGACAAACTCAACTTCTGCACGCATAACAGGAAAAAGATCATGTATGGTGGTTTTGCAAAGAAAAGCATCTTCGAAGGTGTCGTACTAACACACAGTGCTTTGTTTGTATCCTGCATCGTTACACAATGACATTGCTTTCATGTGCAATCGTGTGAATGCAACTTTCACCTCCGCACCAGATCGGTGACCTTCTTGGAAAGGCGACTTACGAACCGCTGCGAATCTCGAATCATCATTCGCAACTTGATCTACAGATTAATGTTCCACGACACTTCTCACTCAACAACACAGCTCTGCAGTGCGGTCGACAGTCATCACTTCATACAGTTGTAAGCAAGTCATCTAGCTTGGCCGGCCCTGTATCGCCCACCACAACCATAAGTCATGTCGTACTCTGGAGGGCATCGAGGGAGCGACAATTCGCAGAGAAGAACATCCTTTAGCGGTATCGGACGAGGATCCAAACCGCTCAACGTATCTGGACCGAACGCACAGCCTCTTGGTCAACCAAATCGATTTAACAGCCATGATGACGGCCCTGGAGAAGTGCCAGCAGATGCAACCTCGCAAGAGACAGACAGTGGTTACAACAGAGCCGTCCAGAGAGGACTCAAAGTCGAAGGGCGTAAACGGACGACGGCAAATGGACGCATGTACGTCGAGCACCACACGCATGATCTGATGCGCACTGCGGCATCAAATCGCCACAGGGCAGAGGCAAGCCAGGCGATAATGATGCCCAGCATAGACTACGGTCTTCCAA
Organism: Teratosphaeria zuluensis; assembly: GCA_007113905.1. NCBI lineage: Eukaryota > Fungi > Ascomycota > Dothideomycetes > Mycosphaerellales > Teratosphaeriaceae > Teratosphaeria > Teratosphaeria zuluensis. The sequence continues at coordinate 669,691 of VCMQ01000016.1, forward strand.
GACGCCATTCAGAGAGCAACATCTTCACAGTCAAGAACCGACGCAGATCCATGAGCAACCAGCGCAAGCGCTCCGCCGAGGGCCAAGTAGAGGGTGAAGGTTCGATCAAGGCAGTCGACTTTGGCATACGTGATGTCGATCTGCCCAGTGATTATTTCGATTCTCTCAATGGAACCGAGAGAGACGAGGAGTTCAAGGCAGTGCGCGCCTACGCCTCGGAGCTCTTTCGTCCAATTCGCAAAAGTCTCTATGCGAATCCAAGATGGACTACCCTCAGGAGTGGAGTCCGTGCTGGCCATATCATCCTCATACCTGTCCTAGAGTTCCGCTATGGTCAAAGCGGCAAGCCAGATGACGGGGATCAGTGCCTGGCGTGGCGAGAGACGCCTGAAGGGATACTTATCATCAAGATGCGGCCTACCTTAGTGCATAGCAACACAAATGACGGCCTGGCCGTGAGGCCTTTCACCTCTTTCGGTAAATCCAACCCAAGGACTATGACTATCGAGGACGACTCTCGCGGCAAACGACCCAAGCTCAGTGACTACGCTCAGTTCTACGAAGGCGGAGGCTGGGACTTGAAGGAAGAGCCCCAATGCTTTGGAAAGCCAATTCAGTTCTATGCTTACGCAGCCTCTGGATACCGCTTCAACAAGGACGCGATGTTCGCTCCAGTCTTTAGGCTGTATACCCACGTTCACGATGTCCCACACATGGTCATTGGCGAGATCAATACGATCTCAGATCTTCAAGCTGTACTAGAGCTTGACAAGGCTATGGCGGACGCACTTGTGAAGCCAATGGAAAAGGAGATCGCGAGAAGGAAGGCCGAGAAAGAGGCGAATGGTGGGCCAGAGCGTTCGTCGAGCTCTGAAACCGCATCCAATTCAGCGGAGAAGGTGCTAGACGATGGCCATGTGCACGACGGCGATAAGCTACCCGACGGTGCTGGCCAACGGGATGAGCGTAAGAGGCCAGAAAGCCCTTAAGAGAATTATGAGCGCAAGAAGAGTGGAGACGGCCGTGCTGGTTCAGCCGACGCAGAGCAGCTGATGGACGGTGTTCTGGACAACGGTCACCAGCAGAGTCCAGCTCGCGCTCAGGTGGCTCCGCAGGCGACTATCGGTGTCAGTACACTGGGGCGGAACTTCAGCACTGATTTTGCTTTCAAGGAATAGGCAACGTGGCGAGGAGAGGATGGTGGGCAGGACGGATACAGCTGGTCAGCGCAGCGACGGAAAGGAAAAGAAATTTTATTGGCTGAACCTAAGCAGTCACGAGCGCATAGCTACAGCAACACGAGTGCTGTGAATGGTTGCGCACCAAACAGATGTTGTGTTGGTAGATTGGAGCGGTTTGAATGCAGCACTTGGCAAGCTGCACACAGCTATACCGGCCATGGGCTGAAGAGGATTCATTCGTGCATTAGCGATTTGTTTCAAGCGGATAATTAGGACGGTCAGGCAGGCTTGACCCCGAGTCATTAGGCCTGTGCGCCTAGAGTAATTGAGAGCAAACAATGCATCGTGAATGTTTCTTTATCAACGAAGCAATCGTCCTGTGCTGCCAACCTTGCTTTACTGAATCAACCGTCGATGGACCTGCGTCTTTGTCCTTGTGCACCTTGCCGTGCTGAGCAGCGGTAAGACAAGCAGCAAGCTGCAGATTGCTGACGACGAAGCATGAATGGAATCAGACATGATTGCTATACTACTTCATTGTGGATATATAGAAGTATATCCGGCCTCACTCCTTGCGTTCTCCGGGCAAAGATATGTACAATAGCAATCACCTCTATACTATATACTATATACACATGCTGATTCTTAGTGCTACAACCATGTCCACGGCGTGCCGTACATGGTGATCGGGGAGCTAAAAAGCCTCGAGGATATCGAGAAGGCAGTCGAGCTTGACAGAGCCATGGCAGCCGGGCTCGTGAGGTCGATGGAGCGGCAACTCGCCAGAATGAAGGCAGAGCAGGCGAGGAGTGGCGTACCGCAGCGTCCGACCGTCGCTGAGACTGCGTTACCATCCGAGGAGGATTGGCTTATCGGGGCCAAACGCACAGCCACTGCATCGTCCGAACCGATTGGTGTTGGTTGATGGGATTGCTCTCGAGGGAGGACGATGAGAGGACGCTTGTCGATTCGGAAGACGAGTCAAAGGAGGTGGAAGTGGAAAGTGCCGATGATGAGGCCGACATACCCGATCTATTGAGTAGGCTTGACGACGGAAGAGCGTGGGATATGCTGCCTATTTCCCGTATGGATGCTCAAGCCACAGACGTTGCTCAAGATCACGAGCGCAAGACGGCGCACGCTAGCAGCGTTGGGAAAGAAGTCGACTTGCCAGTGCTATTGGACACTCTTGACGATGCCGAAGAGCAGGAAATATCGCTCGTGGCGCAGAATGTGACTGCCAAGCCCTTCGTCGGCGTTAGTACGTTGGGCCATATGCTCGATGACGATTGTCTTTTTGAGAAGAAAGGAATGGTGGGCAGGACGAATACAGCTGCGAAGCGCAGCGACGGAAAGAAAAGGCAATTGCATTGGTTGAACACAAGCAGTCACGAGCTTATGGCTGCAGCAATATGAGAGCTGTAAGTGGTTGCGCAGCAAACAGATGAAATGATGGATGGGGCGCAGCCGGCGAGCAAGGGTCTGGCTTAAATAAGAGCACTATCATTGAGGTGTGGCCGGTGCGATGCTGTCTCTGCATGCACTGGATCAAATCGGGCGCATGGCTGCACTGAAATTGAAGCTGGGAACGGCTGTGCGGCAGGCAAGTTGATTGACGAGATGTTGCTTGAGTATTGTTCTGGACATGACATGATTGCGAATGCACGAAGTGGTAGCGCTTAGCAAGCTGCAGCGAGCTTCGGACGGCGTGGAGTACTCGAGAGCTTCAAATGCAAATTAGCGTGGCGTCTCGAGCGGATGATTTGGACGGTCAGGTAGGCGCGATTAGGCATGATAAGGATCATGCGCCTGCAGTAGGAAGTAGAAATAGGCCATGGTGAACGTACTTTGTTCCCGCTAAGGTCCTGTGCGGCCATTCTTGCTTCACCAAGATTGACCTCCGCAAGACCTGCCTCTCTGCGTCAGAGCACGTGAAGCACCTGTTGTGCCCAGCAGGGTGTACAAGAACTGACGTGAGATGAGCCAGAGATTGCCAACGACAAAGCACAAACGAAGCAAGACCTGATTGATATGGATACCGGGCTGCCAATGCAAAGCGCCAGTAAGCCCGGCTGCTCCCAGCTGTACAGCATGTCCACTGTGACAACCATGACATCTATACTATGTACACCCGCCTCGTCCTAATTACACAACTCCATCGCTATGCGCTTCCCATCCGGTGACAACTTCCTGTATAACCTCTAACGCCTTGGTAACTCCCCAAAGACCCTTCCAAAAATCCTCTTCGCTGCATACAAGTTTCGCAGCCTCAACCTCTCACTATCCAAATGCGCCGAGTCGCTCGCCTGTCCGCACGGCAGGTGCGCAGCAGGAGCATTGAAAGTCTGCTCCAAGAATCTGATGGCAGGGATCGAGCCGCCTTCGCGGATGTATAGAGGTTTTCGCCTGCTGCCTGGTGTTTGGGCTGCGCTGGAATTGTCTAAGCTGGCGTCGTTAGCGTCAGTAGCAGTGATGCTGCTCAGTCGATTCGAGACCTCCGTCATTGGACTCATAGGTACTGGATTAGGAGTGGCTAAGCTGCCGTTGGCGAGGACGCTTGAGGTGGTCGGTGGGACCTTTGAGAAGTAGCCTGTGCTACCATTTCTCTCGGGTCCGGGTGCAGTCGATTTTGGCGCAGCGGAAATTCGTCGTCTCCTTGACCCTGCCGAGGAAGAGCTCGAGCTCTCTACAGGTCCCCAAACGTCCATGATGGCTTCTTCTAGGCACTTGAAGAGATCGTTGGTCCAGTCGCCTAGCCATGGCTCAGCTTGGTGGTCAATGGTGACCGTCAGGGAGTTGTTTGAGCCGAGCTTCTCGAATTCGGAATGCAAGAAGTCGGTCAGGCTCTTTGCCACCACAGCAGACTCCTGATTGGGTACCAGTCGCATCGATAGAGCGACCTTTGCGAGGCGAGGAATGATGGTTGCATTATCTGGACCGGAAGTCTGGAACCGATGAATGGTAAGGGTAGCTTCTCGCCATCTCCTCATCAGACTTCTCGCCAAGTCTTCACGATCTCCAAGATTCGGGTTGCGCTGCACTAGGGCGGCCGTGATCTCATCGTATAGTGCCGCTTCTTCTGAGCTGAGCTCAGGAATCGGGTCGTAGAAGCCAGGTATCATCACCTCACCGTCCTTTCCAGTGACCTTCGACAGCAGCATGACCAAGTCTTTCAAGCTCTCGTCCAATTGCCTGCTTCCATCCACACCAGAGTGCAGATCCGGATGATTACTCTCAATCTGCACAGTGGCATGAATGACACCTCTCAGCCCATATGTGAGGCAAGGGATGCGGTCGTCAAGCCAGTAGGAATTGGCAAGCAGAATCCAATCCACTTCACCGATCTTCTCCTTGCCCGCCTTGACTGCAGCTTCGAAGCCTCGGGAGCCGCATTCTTCTTCACCTTCAATAAGGAATATGATGTCGCTCTCCAGTTGTTGTGAGGATAGCAGCTCCGCGCAAGCGAAAATGGCTGCCATGATCGGACCTTTGTTGTCACTCGTGCCTCTGCCATAGAGATACCCATCGATTCCTTCCATTGCGAAAGGGTCTGAAATCAGCCATTTCGAGGTCGAGTTGTCTGCTGGTACGACGTCATAATGGCCATAGAAGAGTATCTTCTTTCGCTTCGCAGCTGTGGCTGGGTTGCCACGGAACCGAGCATAGATGACAGGGTTGTATGGCTCTGGCGTGGGCAGCATTTCGGTGGTGGCGCCGAAATTCTTGAACACTGAGCGCAGGTAGGATGCGCCTCGTCTGCAGTCGACCTGGTAGCGGTTGTCGGACGACACTGTACGGTAGCTCACAAATCGGCGTAGGCATTCGAAGAGCTGCTCATTGCTTGTCCTTGCATTCGAGGTAGGCACAGTGACACAGTCGGCAATATTCCATACGGCAACAGAGTTGTCGTTGCCGCCCGTCACATAGATTGGTCGTCCTTTCCGTATCGTGAACGCGGAGCTAAGAATGCGACCTTCATGGGCTTGAAATCGTGACTTGAGAGTGTACTGACGGTTGTCGAACTTGCGGACGTATCCGGTGACTGCAGCTGAGAACATGAATCCTCCGCCAACGCAGATGGTCAGGACATCATCCCGGTGAGCTTTCAGGTTTCGGACGAGCTGTCTGGTCTCCAAGTCCCAAACATCGACTTCACCTCCTGACCTGCCAGAATAAAGAAAGGTTCCTTCGATGGCGAAAGAGAGGATACCGTGACCTTCCTCCCTGCCATCATCAAGTGTGTACAGCTCGCTGATTGCGCCTGTCTCTGCGTCTAGCCGCCACAGCTTTACCACGCCATCGCCTCCGCCTGTCACCAAGACCTCCTTCCCTCCAGATTCGGGAATGTGGGTGACGATCTGCATGCAGAAGACATACCCATAATGGGCAAAATGCTTGATGTTTTCTTTGCTGATCTGGATCATCTCACCACCCACGGCATCTTTGGCGACCGTTGGAACTTCGATCTGTCGTGGTGTCATATATCCGCCAGGACCTGCGGAGTCAAAGAACGGGTCATTTCGGGTGCTGGAGAAGTAGTCCGGTTTCTGTGACAGGGTTTGCTGTTTGCGGGTCGCCCACTGGATACTGGTATTCTGTGCGCCCAGATACACGGTCCTTAGTGGAGAGGAGTACGAGACACAAAACACGTCTCCGACATCATAGCTGCTCTGTAGGCAGAACTGGCGTTTGTAGTCTTTGGTGCTCCAGGCGTTGACGATTCTGTCGCCAGCACTGCTGAAAAGGAGATCCTGCTCCTTACTCAAACATAGTCCTAGTACACTGCCTCTATGCCCTTCTATTGTTGCTTTCTTCTCATATGTGCCAAGTGAATACACCAATATCTCGCCGCTGCCAGTGCCGGCATATATCACATCTTCCGAAACGGCAAGAGCCAGTATGCTACTGCCATGCCTCAACCTATGATTCTGGGAGGGCGAGCCTGCCTGTGATGATAGTCCGACATCCTGACTCGGGTTTCGACTAAGTATGCCCGGTGTAGGCGCTGATGTGGAGAGGTCGTTGTCGGTGTCGGAACCTGCGTTCAGCGAAGCTGGAGTCAGTAAGTGGTGGAGCGGGCTATGTCCTTGAAGTGCAGATGGTCGCCGATGCTGATGCTGCGGTGACGTGCGCGCATGCGGAGCTGACTTTGACATTCTCCATTTGCTAAGCTCTCCACTGTGCTATACCAATCTCATCCGCTCCTTCTTGTTCTGGTGATAGTGCTGTGGAGTCTGCCTCTCCTCCTCGCCCATTCCAGAAGCTTTCGGGACGGAACAACTATTGCACTTACCGCCAAACCCTGAGTCGTCTGAACTCGTCCTCAACCATTCTCCGCCTTCACCACAACCTCCTTTTTGTCTTAGAAACATTATGATCTTTTGGGTGCGATGACATGCAGCTGGTTGTGTTGAGACATGCTGAATCTTGCTGGATAGCGATGGATGGCACTGGACCAGGACGCCTGCATTGCACGGCCCCGATCGCGCCATCGCTCGCCATCCAAATGTCGGTCAAGATGGACTTGTTTCATCGATGCAGCAACCAACATGGCAAACAGGTAACCTGCATTCATAGCACATTTGTCTTGCTTCAACACTCTGTGCAAACTCCGCCAAGAACATTGCTGGCTTGGCGGCCAAACCCAAACCAAAATCAAAACCAAAACCAGCAGACTTAGCGCAGTCGAGAACAGATCAAAGCAACAGATCAAAGTAATGGAAAAGACAAAGTCCCTCAGATGCACGCGCTCCAGTCAAAGCCCCCACACGCATAGCATACGGACCACGTTGACCTTCCAGCCACATGTCAGAAAACGAAGAAGCCTCAGAACAACATCGCCGGTCGCTGGTATGCTTGATACTCACAGTGACGCAGCAGCATTCGACGTTGCTAGCGAGCTGAGAACTGTAGACCAGTAGCAATGCGCTATGAGCTTCAAGGAAATGATACGCGAGCTTACAAGCCCTGCAATCGGCCCTGCCGTCAGGAAGTACAATGATGACTTTCCTCGTTACCAACGCCATCTCGAGTCGAGCCACACTGAGAGTAATGGCAGACACACTTAAGTTGGGCAGCATGGCCGCTCACGACAGCTATGGTGCGTGAGTTATGCAGCCAGAGTCCGACCCAATCTCATCGCATGAAGAGGTTCTCGACAATTGCAAAAGACTTATGAGGCTAGGATGCATGCAGCCATGGCGCAGAGCGCGTCCTGGTCTTGAGATCTCGTTCAACAGCAGAAGGTATCGTGTGTTGTTTTCTAAAGCCGTGAAGCGCCCGTTTAACAGTGCCATCAAAGCGAAATGATGACTGCACGTAAGAATGTGAAGCAATTCACCGCCACTGACGGAACGTGCAATCCGTACGGCAGTCTGCTGCAGGTGAGCAAGTATCTTTGTCCTCGAGGCTGCTGGGCAAACGATTGACATCAGTATCGCAGATCAGTTTCGCCACGTGCGGACCGAAAATAGCCTTTTAATCAGTCAAAATGATACACGTGGAATACTGTAATCGCCATACAGTACAGATTGATCTTGCTCCACCTGATGCTGGTTGTGCGTGTTATCAAGCCATACCCTGCCGATTCACCGACTTGTCTTTTGGCAAAGCCCCTACTCCAGCCGCAGAATCAACAATGTTTCGCAATGGATCGGCATGTCACGAAGCGACCTCAGACAGTGAGGCCGTCCTTTCGCAGCGAAGGCACCACGGAGCTACAGCTTGCAAGCCTGCAGGCTCGTGAGGTTCGACAGCCAGAGACCGGATGATGCGCAGAAGCATGTCGCCATCCCTTGGCGCAACGATGCGCTATGCGATCGCAGTCCGCAGAAGCTTGACCACCAGAAGATGCGCCTGGAGTCTCCTGAATGCGGTCCCTTTGTCACGCGCGCTGTAGCCAACACCACGCATAACGGAAACATTGCGTCTGTCATGGATGGTGGCGTCCCGAACAATTTGCGCCTGTCTGGCTCGACTGTCCAAGTACACGGTGCGCAGAATCTGTTCAATCCGGCTTCCGTCCAAGCTACGCCAACTTGTATCCGGCGTCGGTGATGGAAGATGGGAAGCATAATACTCTGCATGCGACTCAATCGACTATCCAGACACAGCCTACGCGAACCCTTTACAGGAGCTGTGTGCCTCAGGAGTTTCTGGCTCCTCATGGTCGGTTTGCCCAAGCGTTGTAGTGGTTTAAGGGAGCTCAGGCCATTGACTTCATGCGTGTACGGTCGGCAATCGGCGCTATGGCCAGCGGTGAGAAGCGCGGTCAACTGTGCGTTCACTTTGCAATGGCCAAGGCGTGCGAAAGTGCAGATGCCATTCACCGCTCCCGCCGCGGGAGGCTACGATCCGTCCCGCAAGCCATTTTCGAGTTCTCACTGCCTTTCGCGCGCTGGAAGTGCTGGATTGGGCATTTGCACCCAACACTTTGACAACTCTCGGAGCCGCTTCGCTTCGCGCAGAAGGGCTCTTCAAGTTCAGCGCCTCACGCAGACACACGCGCGCGATAATATCATAGCTGCCAAACGATTGATCGAATCAGAACGATTGCCACACCATCAGGGGTGGTCGGACTCGAGCCGCCTGCATCACCCGCACTCTGCACCCACCGGTAGACTCCTGCTACAGCCGGCTCTTGTTCGACGGAAATCTACCACAGCCAGAGCCTCCAGTCACTTGAGACACCCTCGTGGGCCTGTCGACGGACAAGGACGCGAATTGGCGTCAGACTGCACTGCTCTGGAGGCTTTTCAGACAGTCGCTCGCGATGGGTCCGACTACACTCGCGCATGACGCCGACCATTCTCCCGATGCCCTTACGCTGGAGCATGCCGAGGTACTTGTGCTAGGCAACGTCAAGCCGGACGACAACCTCTGCGCGATGTTTCACAGTCGTTAAATCGACAAGTACAACAAGCGCAGAATTTTCACACGTTACTTGGAGAAGGTGACAAGCAAATTAGTGGAGGAGTACGAGTCGTCTGATGATCTCGGCGATCTTACTTGTGCTAAGGCTCGCGAGGTCGTGAGGACTGTTGCCGAGGAGCTTAAGGATTCGTTAGAACGCGCGCAAAGCAGGGCGGTGTTTAGTTGTGTGCTTAGTCGAGTGCGCGCCGAGGACAGTTCTCTCAATGCCATAAACCGCGAGCTCAGTGAATTAGACTCCCGTTGCAAATCCCGGCACCAGCAGCAGGCATCCCACCAGAGTAGTACGAAGCAAGCACCTTACCGACGGCGGCTCACGGATACACCCAAGCCAACACTACGGGAATGGGATGTGCCGCAAAACCTGCCAATGAGTGCCGCAGCCAATACGCTGAAGATGTCTGCTCACGTGTCCCTTGGCACGACCGATGTGGATAGCAAGCGGCAGTCTGAGGAAATGTTTGATCCAAATCTATCCAGACTTGATGCGATTGTTGACTGGGACGAGAGACGCGAAGGCTTCATAATCAGCAGTCTTATCCAGCACAAGTTCATGCGCGTGTCCCGCAGTGCATACAGGCGAAACCTGTCTACAGACATGCACGAAAACAAGAAGATGGTTGAGGCACTCCTGCCGAAGAGATCCACCGTCACGCTCTGGTTGGAAGACCTCAATCATGCTCGCAAGGGTTTCATCCCGGGTCATCCTGAACATGTTCCTACCATGAGCGGCGGCAGCATCTGGAAGCTTCGGAAGACGCTGTATGACTCTCACGATAATGGTACCCTTACCGTATACTGCTTCTACACAAACGGCAACACCAACATTGAAAGTCTGGAGTCGTGGCTGCAGGAGACATTGATGGAGGTAGAACCAAGTTCGAAATACCTTAAGTGCACCGACGACAAGCTTCCGCTTGACAAGGTCGTTGTTGAGATTCGTCAGGGTCAACTGCCACCGAATGAGAAAATCAGCGTTGTCAAGCACACGGTGTCATGGTCTCATCCCATGTGCTTGGACGATGACGAGATGCACATCAACGCTACCAGCAGGCGCGTATTGAGCATGAGAAGCGAGAAGTACGAGCAAAAGCGCATTCGTGCCGAGCGTAAGGCTACCGCGTTCGACATTGACAGCGCAAAGGCTCTGAGTGCGCGCATCGACAGCTACGATGGTCAAAAGCAGAACGCTGTCGCTGTGGCTGCATCGGCTGATGAAGAGCTCATGGGTAGGCTCAAAACCGTGCTGCGAGTATCAAGCCCAGCAAGGCGCCTGGCGTCTCTCCTCGTCGCAGCAGCTCAGAAGATCTCAATGGCGAGAGAAGAAAGCTTCGGAAAGTGGAGAATTGCTCGTCTCCCTACCCAGCGGCTCCAGTCAACAATCGGTCTGATGCAGGAAACTCTGCTTCCTTCTAACATAACGGAAGCGCCAACAGTCCCCAGGTCAACCAATCTTCCGATCATGTGCAGTCTGGACAAAGCGCGTATCAGACCCTGGCTCCTCCAGAGGTCCCATAATTTGGGCCACCGTCTGCGGGTCTACAGGCCCGTCGTACTGTTGGGCACGAGGAACTTTTGAAGGAATATCGAGACAGCGAAGAGCATTATGCCACGACCACAACTGCTGGATCTGGGGCCTAATCCCATATTAGCTTCTTTGGCTGAAAAATCAAATGGCATGGTGAGCAACATCAGGCGTATAGTCGAGCACGCATGGAGGTCATGCAGGGATCTGCGTGTCACGGGAAGTTTGTTGCAGCGAGATGCACAAGAGATGTCTTGCGTAGTCCATCGCCAGGACTTACAGACTGCCAAGCAGCTTAGCTAATTTCAATGTGACATGAAAATTCCACAGCCTTCTGAAGATCTTTTCAGACGTCCTCAAGCTATGTAGCTGATGTGCCATCCTAACTTTGACGAAAAGAGGACTTATCCCTTTGAACTGGCGTGGGGCGTTTCCATGCTCAAACAAAGAAGTCCAGTCAATGCCTAATCCGGCCACACCAAACCATCGGGCTGAACGATACAAAGTTGCTTTTATCCATTGTCTCGCTCGTGTTGCTCGTTACCTTGCGTGGCTTCGCACATTGACGGCGAATCTGTCCTCTAGCACATAATGAAAGTCATACCATGGGGATAGCAGACATCTCGGTCCATCTCTGGCCATATGGCGCCAGACGCTTGCTTGGAATTCCTGTCAGCCCGAGGCTAGGGACTAGGACACCTCGAAAAGCGTCAAGAGCCACACACAAGACGGTCCTGAAACCTCGCGTAGCTCCACGAGAAACAAATGAGCCACACCGACTTCCTGTTCACCCAAGTATCCACGGAAAAGGTTGGAACGACCGTTTCAATGTGGAAGAGCTAGTCAAGAATCAATTTCAAGACTTGCTCATTTCGTTCGACCAGTCGTTGACCAGGGTCAATGATCTCAAATCCCGGATTGCAGCTCAGCAGCAGACTTTGTATAATGCTCGTTGCGCCATTGACGGATTTGAAGAGGAGCTCCGCAGTCACAGAGCTGATCGACGAGCGGACCTCAGTACAGTAATCAAGACGGCGAACGTAATATCTCATTGTACCAAAGAGATGCACGCGAGTGCGACCGTATCATAAAAGCCATCTCGGGAGAACTTGCCACTGTCGAAGCAGCGAAGGATCAGGCCTATCTTGATCTAACTAAGCTGGCTCCAATATACTTCAACTTATGCTTCGATGTGGAGTTCCAACGAACTTGGTGCATGAATGAAGTCTGCTGCATGAATTTGCGGCAGCTGCTGGACAAGAATAGAATCGTGCAACGGGCCAGCATCAGAGCTCAAAGACTCAGGTCGCAAATAGCAAGCCTGATCTCGAAGCAACGGACAGTGATGAGAGAACCCAAGAGAGGTCATGCGAACGAACGGCAACTCGACCAATCTTTGCAAAGCTTGCAAGATCAGGAGAAGACGTGTACGGAAGAGCTACAGCAGCTTCGTGCTTGGAAAGAAGGTCGGAAGCGTGCGGTCCAGGAGCTGGAGGCCGATGTATGGCAAGAGGTCATCAGGCCCTACGCAGCATACTGGACGCGACTTCGAGACGAAGAGAGGGGCAGAAGTGATCAAGATGGAATGAGAATGCAACGCACTTCGACCGACCAGCGAGTCAACAGCTCGTGGAATCACAACACGGCCAAGAATTCGCCGCCAGCTCCACACCGCAGCGTGCAACAAATATCTCCAGAACGACTACAAAGCTTGCAGTCGGACAAGCAGCACAACAAGCCTGTGCAGGAGCGAAGTCTTACGGAGAATCAAGCAAGCGAATTTCGTCAGAGCCGGACAGACCTATCTGCCCCAGCTCCTTCGCCAGGATCGTCGCGACATAGCAGCGGCAACAGTGCTCAACGAGAAGATTTGATTTCAGCCTTCGATGCGGCTAGACGGGACCTTGAGCAAGCGAGGGAGCAGTTGCATAGCCGGGAATCTGGTATGTGGGACAACTTCGACATCCACATGTTGACCTTCACCAATTCTTCACTGCCGCGGTATCAGCAGCACATCAGGTTTGCCCTGCGAGAAGATTATCACCGGGTCCAAGACGCTGAAAGTGCCTATGTGAGCTCGTCGCAGGGTACTTGACGCGGTACTGCCGCTGCCTGAGGGATCTCCAGAGATAAGCTCGGCTGGGCCAGCTTCGGGGTCTGGCTCGGGCTCAAAAAGATTGCGGACGCCTTTGCCAGGTGCGATTGAGCGAATCAAGAGGCGGCGAAAGCGTAAAAATCGAAAGCTTGAGTCTTGGCGAGCCGATATTGCGCCTCCATCTCCAAAGCATGCGTCGAGTGAAGAAGGGAGTGCTGAGGATGCGCTGGACGATGGCAGGTCTTCTCTGAATACTCGTAGTCCACATAGACGACAAGGATCGGTCAGTCCGTGGCGTGCGAGGCTCCGCGAAGAACACAAGGCGCGGATGGAGGAGCAAAGGTCCAAGGCGAAGTGATGCGATCCATTTTGACTGTTCGGACAAGGTCAGACGGAATGCCCTAGCCGAGCCTAGCGTTGTTTCAAAATGCACTTAACTCGACTTCATCTCCTGGCTTGCCATGCTCTTTATGCAGACATCATTCAAGTATTGCTCTTATGGGCCTTCATATGACGGCGAAGAGGGTGGTAATGTATCAGAACGAGGGCTGAAATGGCCAACTTCATCGGTGGGCCACCTGACGACTCGTTATCTGCAAAGCAAACGAAAGCAGACGATGGCTCGCAATCGAGCTGGGTCCAGGCACGATACTGGCACCTCTGGTATGAGACTTGATAATCTGCGTATATACTGCTACTTGGCACTCACTCATGCAACTCTTCCAGCAACTGTCCGCCCAGCGCGATGCCTTGCGATCTGGTCCCAGTGATACGGCCTCACTGAAATCAAGCGAGGTTCGCGAAAATTTCAGACCACGTCTATTCTGCGAGGATGTAGTCGAATCGCTTGCCTCTCGAGCCGGCCGGGCGTCTGCTGCAATGTAGATTTGCTTACTGCCAACCCTTGATCAGCCACCGTCAGCGCCATGTCCGCGAGCTACTTGTGGATGGCAGAGGTAGTGGCCATATGCCTGGTGAGACAAGATGAGACTTGCAGATATCCTCTGTCGCTTGAATGAGCGCGTTTGGCGACGCAGATTGGCAGACCGTGTCGATTGGGCAAGTGCTGGACATTCCAGCCCCGGAACTGCGAAGCTCTAGTGTCTAAGTCTCATTCGTCCAGGACGACGGGCATCGATCATCTCTCTGTCTTGCCGAAGCTTTGGTATGCAGGATAACGTCCATACCTGGGCTTCCAAACAAAGTCTCTCCTTGGCTTAGCAACGCGAGCATGTGAAAGTACTTGCCGCTGCGGCCCGCCGTGCGCTTATATTGTTCACGGCGGTCCGGCGTCGCCACTATTTCGAAATTTTCACTCTCAACACCAGTACCGAGCCGGCAAGCATTGCTGTCGGGCGTTCAGAAGCGCTCATTTCGAAGAAGACTTGTAACGTAGCGCAGCCTCGCGACTAGATCTGTGCGCATCACGCATTGCCTCACCGTTCGAATATACGCGTCAGCGAGCCCCAGTCTTCACGACCATCGCTAAGTCAGGCTTTGAAGCTTTGCTGAGTTGGCCTTGTCCAATGAGGTTGGCGCGACCGGCTGTGACTTGAGGCCTGTGGAACAGTCGCATTGCCCCGGCAAGACTGTGCGATGCAGCAAGCGTCTAGCGGACCAGAGAGGATAGACACACCTGTGGGTGACAGTGCGGAATTCCACCATGCAGACACACAGGCGAAGCTCCGGCAAGCTGGGCAGTCCGATAGTGCACTGCTCGGGGAGCAACTTGAGATCCCGGGTACATATATTGCGGCTGAGCATGATTTCGAACACCAACAGCCGACGCACGAGCCTTCTATCGCCACGCTGCACACGCCCTCCAGCGCAAATGGTACTCCGAGGGACGGAAAGTCCGTCCTTGACGTTAGCGCAAAAGCCCTCGCGGGTCCAAGCGTAGATACTTATCAGCCTACGTCGAATCGTCGTGCGGTAGATGAGCAGGTTCTTAGTACAAGCACCCAAGCAGACGAATCTGTCTACACCAAGTCCGAATGTGCCGAGCAATTGAGTATCCTGTCGAAGCTTCTTTGCGGCACGACAGATCTCCAAAGCCTCAGTAACTCGTCTGATCCGATCGATTTCAAGAAGCTTGGCAGACTGCAAGAGTCAGATCAAACCAAGTTCGCCAAGTTCGCCAAGTTCGCCAGCCTATTGCAGCATCAGAGCCTGCTCAGCGCCTTGAAGCAGCACCATTCGGACATTGTCTATACAGAAGCGGATGTTGCAGCTTTGATCACGGCAAACCCAAGCGGCATCTTCTTGATTGAGGACATTAACCCAGCAAATCAACGATCGGTCACCGATCCGTGCGAGCCAGGACACAAAGATTACATTGCAAACCCTTACGGACCAGGTCTACAAGCCAAGATGAGGCCTGGTGTACCTGGTCAGGTGCTGAATGGCAAGCGTGAATGGCTTCTGTCCTACACTAACGGCAACCGTGGATATGGAGAATTACCCGAAGATCAGAAGTCAACATTGCTTCCCATTGCCCACGCAGATGACTATGCAGGAAAGCTCTTAAATCAAGGCACGATTGCGATGAGCGGCTCTCGATCATTTTTCAAGGAGTCGAGCAAGATGAGTTTCGTTGGCATACTGCTCCCACTCAATCATCCGATGAAGAAGGCCGAGGGATGGCAAGACGTGCGGATGACGAGACAAGGCTGGCTCACGATTGAGGCCCACAAGGCAGACTGGGAGCAGTCAATGAGAGCACGACGCATGGAAGCAAATCAGATTGACGAACGGTCGCTGAATGAGCAGATCAGGGCTGCAAAGGCTGCAAGGGAGCAGAGGGAATCTGAGGCTCGGCAACGTGATGAGAAGAAGTCCGCGGAGCTCAGGGCGTACAAAATCAAGTCCACACGAGGCACACATCATCCTAGACCTGGTAACCAGATATCCTTTGACGATGGTGGATCATCATCGCGTGGATCCAGCCGGGGCGGTCGAGCTGCCCCAAGAAGCAACCTATCGACAACCCCAATCCAGCCGCTTGGCCAGTCCGACAGACTAGAATCACGTCGTCCGAAGTCAAAGAGGGATAGGGACGAGTGGTCCCAGGTTGAACCGTACCATTACCCTTACAGTCAGCCAAACCCTCACAAACGTCAGAAGAGGGAATCGACCTCTCAGCGTCAGGCAGTACATGATGGCTATCAAGACTTTGATGATCCGAACTACGATCTTAAATCTGGCCTTGGTCAGGGTACAGGATATAGCGCCGTAATCTCAGGAAATGGCCTGCGAGGAGTGGCTGACGTCCTGGATTATGGTGCGGATCTGTCTAACAAAGCAAGTACAATTGCAGCAGACCCACGTGTAGGCGAGAAGTACCGTCTGGAGAAGAACAACTACAACTCAAAGAACAAGCGTGAAGGTGATAGTGCACCTCGCACCTCGCAAGTACCTCAACAAGCTTGGAGGCAGCCTCCGCCAGCAAGCACAAGCCAGGGCCATGTGCAGGTGGCTCTAGAATGGGGGCATGGTGAGGCTCAGCGTTCAGGGCACAGCCGTCATTAGCCCACGCGGCTCTCCAGAGCAGGGAAGGCGAGGATGATGGGGTCAGGAAATATTTTAGCGATGCCACTGGGCAGTGGAGGTTACATGTTGTACTGGAGGTTTTCAGTGATGTTAACGTGTTGAGCGTCTTGCACAATGTCAGTCGTGTACTCGGCCGGGAGGGAAGGGATCCGAGGCCGTCATCAGTGCTGATACGAAGCGAACATACGATCTTTGGTCGAGATCCAATGAGAATGTAGTAATAGAATCACCCAACACAGTCTTGGCATCTACGAAGTGGTCTCCCAGCTTCTCACGAGCTGAGCTTTACTTGCCCTCGGACAAATATAGATGTTTGCAAGGCCTGAGCTTACAAGTGGTGACAAATTCCATGTCCGAAGCCCTCTATGCCGGGAGCGCTAGCACAAGCACGTTCAGCATAGAGATGTTCATGCACTAGTGCCAAGTCCTTTCTGGTACGAGTCCGGCGACAGATACCAAAGCCGTCCACAGAGGTTCCCTATTCCTTCTGTGCACCTACCAAACTGGGGATGATAGATGTTTCCGAGCTGTACGATGACTATTCTTCACTTGCACCATGATCTGGATCAACCCTTCCCATGTGCAGCCGACCCTGACTGCTACACTGACTGCAGATCAAAGGTTTCATCAGTCAATCAACCAGTTGACTGGTTGGTATAGCTGACGGCTTGTTGACACTGTTGACGGCTTGTTGACACAGCTGACGGCTTCTTCGCACGTTGACGGCTTACTGATACTGTAAATGGCTTGTTGGTACTGTTAAGTGCCTGTGATTAAGTGACTAGCTGGTCAAATGGTTGATCGGTTGGTTGACTGATGAAACCACTACTGCAGATCATTGATACTGATGACACGACGAGCTGACATGTGCTTGCGCAGCGTATATATTCACGAATCCCATTCCCTTTTGACCACAGATCAAAACTACAACAGGAGCGGTGAAGTGGAAAGCTCAGACATTGTGCTCTGACGCAAACCATTCATATTTACAAAGGGTAGCACTTTCACGTATTTCCATTGATCTACCACATCTCCCGAAACGGAATTGACGAAACTCTCTTCTTTGTCCTCTGTATATAAAATCTGCTTTGTCAAGACATGCCAGTGGCCAAACAGCGGAGCGAATGTAATCAGCATCATCCTGTCAAGCAAGGCTAAAAATTGACAGTTACACAAGCATGTGTCTGCTCGCTCGGTGGACAGGACCTGCCTCGCAAAATCGACGTAAAGGCAGTGACGGCAATGTTCATCGATCACTAGAGGATGCGCGCAATCCACGGAGCCGGAAGTCTGGCACGATCGATCAAGACGTAGCAGTTGCCTCTGGAGCCACACTAGGCGCCAGGTCTGCGACGACCGCCATTTCAGAAGCGGAGTTGTCTCTGGAAGATCGATTCTTGATGCGACTTAAACTCTATCGAGAGACATTTGAAATCTGCCACGAATTGAGCCAACGGATATTGCGGGCCACAGACGCACTCAATCGGAGACACGCAGGACTGGACGAAAAAATATGCATATAGAGTGGCTGCGGGCAGATGATCGAGCTGATCTTGGACAGGAGAGAGAAATCGCCGAAGCTCAGCAAGAGGAGGCACAAAAGAATATTCGACTTATTGAACGAGATCTGGTCGAAATGAACACACGCATGACCTATATCGGCAGAACGTTTGAGGAAAATCGGAGATTTGTGTTTGCTTTGGCATCAGAATACTTCAATCGCTGCCTGGAAGTCCGTTTCCACCAGCCTTGGGCCCTCAGTACCCCCGGGTGCATGTCTCTCCGCCGTCTTCGTGACTGCCATTGGCTGGTCCAGACCAAAAGGAAAGAACTACGTGAGGTCAGGACTCGGATCAGTCGCATGCAAGGCCAGATATCGTGCGCGCCCCGCTCAGAGCAGCCCGGAAGCGTCCCACAAGTGCTACATGAAAGAGATAGGAACTTGCAAGATCAAGTGAAGAAACTTGAGAAACGGCGCAAAGATCTGATAAAGTGGGAAGCGAATCGGCAGCGGCACTTCGAAAGCCTAGAGCGCTCAATCATGCAGGATACTACGCAAGACAGTATATACGAGCTCCTCGTGCAAACAGGTCGAGTCAGACCGATGGACTCTCGGCTCCCAGTGAACGAGACCCGAAGACACGATGTTCGAACCCACAGCTCGAGATCGTCTGGAGAGATAGATTCACAAAAACCACACTCTGCTTCGTGGCCAGACGATGACGACCATCTCGATGACAGCCAGCGTCAGCATGGAAGCAGGGGATCACATCGTCGACCCAAGGTCAATCACGATGTTACAGCCGACTCGGAGGCTCTGGACCTCTACCGCACCGCAAGGGCTGACCTGGAATATGCTGAGAATGTGCTAGGCGATGAACAATGGTGGCATCGATCTAGGATCGCAGAGCATCTGATGACATACACTACTTTGACCGTGAGAGGATTTGGTCAATTTGTCGACGATATCGTGCGCCCTTACTTGCAAGATGTGCAAGAAGCAGCAGCGACGTTTCAAGAAGCGCGGGCAAGGCTTCGATCAATGGGGATTGCTGAGCCCAGGGAAAGCTCTCTTCCTTCGCAGTCAACACCGGATCGTGACGGCCGTCTTCGTGTTCGAGGTGGAGACTCGGACCCTAGCACGGACTCATCGAAGAA
This sequence comes from Teratosphaeria zuluensis, assembly GCA_007113905.1. Lineage (NCBI taxonomy): Eukaryota > Fungi > Ascomycota > Dothideomycetes > Mycosphaerellales > Teratosphaeriaceae > Teratosphaeria > Teratosphaeria zuluensis. Next base: position 688,628 of record VCMQ01000016.1, read on the forward strand.
GCGCCGAAGACACCACAGGTCTCTCAAGGTCAAGCGAAGAAGAATTAATCGATGGAATGCGGACGCTGAGAGCTTTCATTCTGATTCAAACAACGAAAATGCCTTCGACGATGGGTTGGAGGACGAACAACGAAATGACGAAGAGAATGGAAAGTCTAGTGATAAGGATCCAGGAACAGCGATCGGCAATGTGGACAGCACTTTTCCAGAGCGTCGTCATGAGAGGTCGGCCTCGGAACAGTGAGACGGTCGCTTGCGAGGAAGGAGAGCATGAGGCAAATAGGAGGACTTGATCACAAGCGTGGATTAGAAGACGGCATATATGTGGCACCAGAGTGACTTCAAGCATCACCAATGAGCATTCTGGTTGCAGGACAGTCAATCAATAGCCGTGCTGCTGTTTTCTTCACATTTGATGCGACTCTCCTCAGGGGGGTCATTTTCAGATCTAGAGGCAATTGGCCACCGCAGCGTCGGTGTACAAAGCTGTCAATGGGACGATCTTTTTATTTTTTTGGACGTAAGACCAGCAAAGAGCCTTTCTTCTGCAACTTGGGCGTCAGCAGACATTGTTACATTGTAGCACTCGCTGTACCACTACAAGCACTGATGCCAAATGATTCAACAATTGATCTCAACATTTGCATAACATGCCTCTGTGTGAGCGGCGGACAACTTATTCATCAGCACGACAACCAGTCATACTGCCAACTCAGCTGCTCCCAGGGCCACGGGTCATCTCAACGTCTAAGCTGCCACTTCCCATGTGGATATGTAGCCATACAATCATCAACTTGCCCACTTCCAGGGCCCTTCGCAGCCGTTGTGTCTAATATGCGCTTAGCCATCTGAAGGTGCCCGCCCTCGAGACATCTGAGATGTCTCGATGGTACGGTTCAGAACCGGAGAACCTACCTAACTGCACCAGTAGATCAGGTCGGTTTTCAAACTTAGACCTAACCGGTTCTAGTATTAAGCAGCCGTTAGACGTGGATCAGTTCGGTTCTTAATCCAAGATCTAACCGACCTATAAGTACTACGCCTATTATAGTAGAAATCAAGTGATCAAAGAAGGCCGAACGTCGCTAGAGACGCCTATACGCTGCTAAGGGTATAGAGTTCATAAAGACGTTACGTATAGCGCCTGTTTCATGCCTCATTAGGGGTCTCAAACTAGACGACTAAGTCTTATAGTTCGGACAGTTCACTTCTTTAGAACCGACCTATCCACTGGATCTGGTACAGTTCCAAGGCTATGAACCGAATTAACTGTACCATCGAGATCACTGGACATCTCGCCTGGTTGAGTCACTTCCATCTAATCCTCTTGACCACATTCCTCGATACCTCCGTCCTCCTTCCTCCTGCTGCGGCCATTGTTTCACGAGAGCTCGTCATCTCAGTCCCGGGGCCTCAGAAATGGCAGATCGGACCACAAGCTTTCACGCCAGAAATCTGCCTTCCGCTTTTTCACGTAGTCCGCAGCATAAGCCAAGTCAGGATGGTCCTTGACCATGTAGGACACTTCGCGCAACCGTGGGTCAATCCCACCCGATTGGATCCCGTTTTCGACCGCCCTCGCTCGCACGTAATCGTTGTACGAAAAGATCGATTCCAGCTCGTCCTCCTGTATGCCTTGGCGTTCGTGCCTTGCTGCAGCATCCCACACACTATTAAACCTAATCTGGACTAGAGCGGACAGCCACATGATGCTGATATCCTCTCCATACTGTTGCTCCGCCGTCTTTGGACCGAATCTCTCTACGCGAGTCATCATCTGCCACTTTGGGTCTTCGAGCAGGTGATTAAAGATGTACGCAACCTTGGATTCGTAATTTGAACGTAATTCTTCCGCAACGTTATCCACCTCAAAATCGGGATCAATTTTCTCGGCCTTGAATGCGAGACAGCGGCGCATATCGACCGGCAAGCTTCGAATCACCTCGACCATGGGCATCAGGCAGGGTTCATGGTCCAACTGTATCACCTTCCACAACCATGCTCGGCAATTTGCCTCTATTTGGGCGCGAGCATCGCCAGAAAGGCGTTCAGAATCGCCAAAACAGGCAGGACGTAGTGAAGGGGGTAGACTCTGCATTTGGGTACGAGCCTTTTCGGAGGGAGTTTCGTATAGCTCGTCCAGCCACCAAGCAGTCACCGTGGGAAGCTCAAGGCGGATGGTGAGCCTTCTCATTGCCTTCCTCTCCTGCTCTGCCAGAGACTGCAAGAAGGCAAGTGGAACAGCACACGAGTCGTAAGCATTTGCGACGCAGAAGAACGTGTTGCTGTGGTAGAATATTGACGTAGCTTCTGCGCGGATCTGCCGGCATACAGCTAACAAAGGCGTTTTTGGCATCAATCCGCGGTCATTGAGTTGACGACTCTCCGGACCATACAACCCGCGCCGAGTCGGGAGCACGACATCTTCTGGGTGCGTGAGAGCGAACTCGTAGATCAGGTTGCGCATCTCGGCTGGCAGCTTGGTAAAGAATGCGGACTCTTTGGCAGTTCCCTCGTTGGCGAGCGTCAATTTGGAGAACATGGTCGTGATCACGCTGATATCAGTGATGCCCTGCTCGATATTGGTCTTTTCGATGTCGTTTATCTTGATATTAACCTCTTCGTGGTTGGTCGTGCCTGATTCGCTCTTCTCAATCGCCCTGGCTTCGATGTCGGTATCCATGATGGCGGTGTTCTCGTGGCGACTGTTCCCACTGTCGGCGGCAGCAGCTGTCACACGCATCGCAGCTAGTCTTGTGGTTGGGATCGCGGCAAATGATCGATTCGATCGGTTAGACGAAGATGCTGTCTCACTTGTCGCAGGTAGTCGTGTGCTTCAGGATGTGGTGACTGTTTGGATTGACACCGAAAGAGCGTTGCAGCTAAACACGACCGAGATGTCCTTTGTCGAGTGGCGTGTGCGAGCGGTCGTGAAATCAATAAGTCGAAGTCGGGAGGAGTATTGTAATCAAAGAATGCGCTAAACGCATGTGATTTCAAATGTGTATCGATATGCGCATTGCTGAGAGCGGGTTTCACGCGAAGAATAAGTCCCGATATCCTTTGCGCTCAGCATGTGAATGCTGCTGACCTTAGACGAGCGCCAATACACCTCCCAAACAATGTTGACTGCGGGATCGACAGCCTGCACTCAAGCGTTGATCGGCGTCTTATATTTGCTTCACCACAATGCCATCACTCCTCAACCCTTCCCTTCGTTGCCCCAGTGCCTCGACATAGCATGCAGGTACCCCAAGCACGCGCATCAGCAATGACTCGCGTCAGCTTGGCAATCTCATTGCACCTCCCGGCCTACGCCAGCTTCGATCTGCTCCGAGTTCAACTTTAGGTAGACTGCTGTCATGGTGACCAAAGCCACGTAACTTACGGTCCCCTCGGAACCAAGTCTTAGCTCCCTCGTTCTAAGACTCGCTCACTAAACTGAGTGCCAGTATATCCCGTATGATACACATTGCCTTGGCCACAGAGGCCTGAGATTCCAGCAGAAACCGAGATAGCAGCTCCAGCGACGAGATCAATCTTGTCGTATTCTTTGAGCTTGGAAGCAGCCTCTGAGGTTGCGGTTTAGGCGCCGTCAACCATCAGACCACGCGGCGGCTGCTACCGTCAGCCTTGAGTGACATGGCGACAGCATCATGGGTCAAACAAAGAAACACCCCAGCTCGTCGTTAGCCGACATGGGAATTTGCTGTGCTACATCACGCAAGCATATTCTTACTTGAAAAGCGGGACACGATCTTTAGGCTTTCGTAAAGTCAACAGAATTGTCAAAGACTCTGATTTCATCATGGAGTCACTCGCAATGCCTATGCTAGCAACTATCCGCCGAATAGAACAACATAAATGCCGTTGAATTGCCACCAACCCTTGATCACTCCACCACTGCGCTCGATCCAGTCCAGACATCTCGCCATAAGCACACTGAATCCACACCCTCCACACGCTAGACGCGCTTTCCATGGTAACACAACCACCTCAAACAATCTCCAACTACGTCTTGGCGACCTCATCTTGCGTATCCCCCTTCTTCACCTCCGCCGTGAACTTCTTGATGATGCCGTAGGTCTCGTCCAGCTCCCGCTCCAGCATCTGCACTTCCTCATCATCCTCGCCCCAGATTGCCTTCATCTTCGGCATAAACTCGAGACCGACTCTGTTGTAGGCAGTCTTGGTCGTCTTTTCAAGAGGCTCAGGAGCATTAGCCAACTTGAAGGCCTGCACGTGCTCCGAAACATAAATCTTCTTGATGTTGGCCACATCCGCCATCACAGTCGGGACGATCAGCCTCTTGAATTTCTTATCGGCTCCCTTCCGCTTGCTGTGGTTTTGTGACCTGTGGAACCAGTTTGCGAAGAGTATGTACCAGTGGTCAATGGCTTCGTGCACTGCGGAAATCGTGTTGTTGAGTGTCGTCACATCGTTGGTGCCCAGAGGTGCTTCTGGGACCGGAATCTTGGACTCAATGACCACCTTGTCTTCGTCTTGGCTGACAGGGGCGTCTGATACCACTAGTAACGGTCCAAAATCAGCTAGGCTCTTCGCAGCTTCTGGCAGTGGCACTTGAGGTCCGACAATCTTTAAACAAGACTCAAACTTCGAATCGGTGATGTGGCGCCTCGCACGAGGGTCGGGTGGCATTGGAGGCAGGCGAGCCAACTTCTCGTGGCGCTCAGCGATGCGCTCGGGTGAGAAGAGATCAAGCAGCGTATTCGTCTTCTCGGGCTCCTGCGTATCCTCAAGCTTGCGCGCCTCCCTGGGCTTGGACGTCTGCTCCGGCTGCGTTGCAGCCACGGGCTGCTCGGGAGCGACAGAACGGGCGGCAATCAGCGGCAATCCCGATACTTCTGAGATTGGGCCTGTCGGCTTCTTGATGGTTCGCGCGGCTGAAGTTTGGATGTACCGCGTCAACTCCTCGTCGGGGCTCTCTGGCTCGATATCAGGCGTCACCTCCGGCTCTAGTACTGGGGACTTCTCATGTGACTCCACCTCTCTCATCGAAAGCTTCATACCATGTGCGCTCTTCGTGAAGTTGTCCGCCGCAGCCCTGGCTTCAGCCGCAAGATCCTTCGTTTTTGGATTAGCCCTGGACATCTCTGCCATCTTGAGCTTACGCATCATCTCGAAGGCCTTGTCCTTCTCTTCGCTCGACACATCCTTAGGAACTTGCAGCTCGGCCTGTCTCTTTCTCTCCTCGGCCTTGATCACAGCGCCCCAACGAGTGATGCGGCTATGGGCAAGCATTGCAGGTTGAACGGCCTTTACCTGAATCCAACCGCAACCGTCATATTCAGCAAGCTTCATCAAGCTGCCAATGGCGTGCTGAAGGGCACCGAAGACGAAGTCTACGAATTCGAGAGGCATTCGGTGAAGGTTGTAATCTGGCCGTGCTGTGCTGAAGAAGGCAGCAACTTTCTCGAGCGATGAGAATTTTTCAACAAGAGCCGACTTCTTGCGTCCGTTCGCGGTTGCCAAAGCCACAAATTGTTCCTTAGTCATCTGAGTGGCGTAACGATGGGCATCCTTTGCAATATGGTCGACCATTACGTGAATGGCACGCATGACACCGCCAAAATCAAGACTCGGGTCGTGCAACGGGTTTCGCGGGTCGAAGCTGTACGGACGGTCGGCCCCTAGATCGCCAAAGGTACGAGTAACGGTGTCCGCCTTTGCTGCGGCAGATTGCGCGAAGGGCTGGTTCAGCTGAGCTGCTTGGCCGAAGTTGGGTTGGGCGTAGACGCCATGTGGTGTGATAGTGCGCAGGCCGCTCAGCTGGGTCGTGGTCCTGGGCTTCCGAATGCTGGAGCTCTCCTGCTCGAGCTGTCCGGAGGCCTTCTCTGCTTCCTGCTTCGGCAGCGCGACAGGGGTGGCTGACGATGCTCTCGGAGCTCGCCCAGCGTGGTTTGACTGCAGGTTAGCCATAATACTGGCGAAGCCTTGCGAGTCCTTGGGTTGAGCCGCTTCTGCTGATAACTTGTCTGCCATCATCGCCTCCTCCACTCCATCGTCCACATGAGCGAGTGCCGCAACCTGCTGCTGTACTGTAAGCTTGCTAAACTCGCTCAGTACGTCGTCGGCGTTAGACGCCATCGTTGAGTAAAGGTCTGCTTATTGTGTCGAGGCAAAGTAGTCCTTGGACCAGTCGGTATTTCGAACGATGTTCAATTGTGTATGTGATGCTAGGGAGTCGGGTTTCGTATTGATCTATGGCAACACTTGATGCTGGCTAACAAGTGGGACTTCTGGCTTTATTTAGTCTGTGACAATGTGTTCCTGCTCGCACTTTCGCTACCGCGGTGATTTTCGTCCCTTCACGTCTTTCTCGCGAAATTTGGTCGTTCTCCAATGTGACGAGCAAGAGTCGCCCCTCATCGAGTGTTAGACCGCAAATCCATAACCTTCGCGCTAGCGCAATAGAGACCCACTTTTCGCGTAAGTGTTTCACATTTTCTATTGTTTCCCTTGACAATCATCCCACCACTTATTGAGGCTCTGAAATAACTGCTTGTGCGGACACTTGACAGTTTCGAATCAACCTACACTTCTTCACCAACCCGCAAACCTTATCATCTCCCACACATCGACACCCGAAACCACGCATCAGCTCAAGCATTGACCACGACCATCGACATACTCCAACTACCAATACCGTTGCAAGTATCCACGGCAGACATTGTCGCATATTCCACCAAAATCGAGACCCCAGATCCGATTAGTGCTCGTCGCAGGCACGGGTCGCCGCTATCCAACATGGATTCAGGCGCTGGCATCCTGTTTCAGATCGTCGCTTTCTGCTTCCTCGGTGTCGACATCCTAATCGCAACCAACTTCCGCACACCCACTGAGCGCTTCGAAATTGGCGATGCGCTCGTGGGCATTAGTGCGTTCTTTCTCTTGTTCTGGGGATTGAGCAAAATCTTGATATACGGCCGCGCGCGAGAGCTCGCTCACCTCGCCATTTATCTGGTCGCCTTCTTCCGCGCTTGCCGCTTCCTCCATCTGGATACACTCACCAATAAGAGCATGATGACCAGCATCTGTACCGGTCTAGCTCATCTAGTCTTCGGCAACTTTCACGTATTCGGGCCGCTTCGCAACGAAAACCTCCTCAACCAGGCCGTTAAGGTCTTCGGCGTCGTCGTTCTAGCACTTGACCTCTGCTCTATCCACCAGGCGAGCGGCATTGCATCCGGATCATCTTCTTCTAAGTCAACATCATCAACCAAAGAGGCCTCACCTGAGCCGACCGTTGAGAGTCCGATCGATGTCGATGAGCCTCAGACCGCGGAGTCAACCACTGAGACTCCTGTCACTACCAATGAGCCTGACCTTACGGAATCAACCACTGACGTTCCTGTTACTGCCAATGAGCATGACTCCCCTGGAGCAACCACTGAGGCTCTTATCACTGCCAATGGACCTGACGCCTCACCGGCCATCGATAAGACGGCTCGCTCCGCGACGTACATCAGAGTCAAGAATCCGAGCATGACGAGCAGTCACAACACCGTGATGTGTGAGTCAGCTCAGACGCCACGTGAGCCAAATGAGGCCTCTGTAGCTCTCAAATCTTCTAGCAACAGCATGTTGCCATCACCTATCATGGAGATCCAGTGCGATGATGCTCTTCATCGGCCTGTCATGGGCTCTCACTCAGCCCAGGTCTCACGGCGGGCGGCTGTGCGGGACCCCAAGCGATCAGCGTTGAGGACGCAGAGAGTTGCAGCTCGTAAGCACGAGGAAGCCATGGCGGCTCGTAAGGAAGCCCGTTTGAGGAGTGAGGCTCAACAAAAGACGACAGCTGCGCAAGCGAAGACAGAAGCTCACGATGTTTGTGAGCTTGAAGGGCTTCTGCAGAAGTTGTCCCTCGAGCCAACTCCGGAGCAGCACAGAACCGAGGAGGCCGAGCGTAAGGAAGCAGCTCGGAAGCAGCGCAAGGCGCAAGCAGCAGCCCAGAAGCTAAGCGAGGCTGAGGAAAAGGCCCAGCGCAAGGCTGCTGAGGCACAGAGGACGCGTGACGCCAAAGAGCAGGCAGCTCGTCAGGAGCAGGCACACAAGGTGCGCCAAGCTGAAGAGGAGGCTGCTCGTAAGGAGGCGGCACGAGTGTTGGAAGCTCGTCTTAGGCATGAAAATGAAGAGAAGCAGGAGGCTCTGAAGAAGCGCCAGGCCGAGGCAGAAGCTCGTAGGCGGCGCGAAATCGAAGAGCAGGCTGCGCGTGAGATTGAGGTTCGTAAGCAGCATGAGCGCGAAGTTCAAGACCGGATTCGGAAGGAGCAAGAAGCTGCAGAGCAGACTGCGCGCGACGTTGAGGCTCGCAAGGAGCGCGAAGATGAAGCCCGTAAGGAGCGAGAAGCCGCAGAGCAGGCGGTACGCGATGAAGAAGTCCGGAGGCAGCTTGAAGACGATGAGAAGCTGACCCGTGAACTTGAGGCGGCGCTCCAGGAGGTGTCGTCACAGTGCGATGAGAGCGAAGGCGTCGACGAGATGGATGCCCAGGCAACCGGCGCCGCAGAGCAGGTGGTGCGCGACGAAGAACTCCGGGAGCAGCTTGAGCACGATGAGCAGCTGACCCGTGAACTCGAGGCGGCGCTCCAGGAGGCGTCGTCACAGCGCGAAGGCATCGACGAGATGGATGCCCAGGCAACCGGCGCCGCACTTGGAGTTGCCGATGCGCCAGAGACGCAAATGGGCGACGATGAGGACGACGAGCCTCCTGCGCAACCCCTGCAGAACGAGAAACTGGCTCAAGACAACGATGTCGAGATGCCAGACGGCCAAATGCCGCAACAGGCTGGAGAGCCCCTCTCATCTGCACCAGTACTACAGCAAGAGCCGGCTCCACTCCAGCCAACGATGGATGCGCCAACGCTGTTCACGCATCCTGTTGCATCAGCAGCAGCAAATCAGCAGAGGCCGAGGGCCATCCCAATGCCATTCTCGTCTCGCCCGCAATTTCAGGGCCAGAGTTTGGCAGCTATACTGAGCTCGACAACCCCGACTGCTGGATCTGGCTCGTGGAGCCCTCCGAATATGCGGAAGGGCACGCCACGTGCAGTACGTGCCAGCGACGACGAGTACAGACCTGTCCGTGACCGTATCGTTGCACCAAGCTCCAAGCACCTCAAGAGAAGTGGTGAAGCCCACGGCGAGAGCACAGCAGACTTGGCTGCAAGGAAGAGACCAGCGAGCGAGACCTTCGTTGCCGAGTCAGCAACCCAGACTGAAGCCCAATTGCTCACTCGTCCGGAGTTTGGAGGCCACGGCGCGATCGTGACTTGGGTACCACAAAGCAACAGCGACCTCGCCTTCAAGACCACAGCGATCTCTCGCTTGCTGGAGGAGATGCATCAGGAGGTCTTCGATTGGCGTTACCCAAAACCACCTCGCAGCGAGAGACCAACTCTAGCAGAGCTGCAAGCATACAGCGACATCGACACCGAGATGAGGTCCAAGATGATAGACAGAACGCGCGACATCGAGACAATGCTCATTTTCTATGCCAACCAGGACAACGTCAAGCTCTTCGCTTCTCCGGAGGCACCACCCGCAATCTTCGACAATGGCTGCAGAAAAGTCAAGCTACTCGTCCAAAACGGCCAGCTAATGGATAAGCTTTTGAATCAGCCAACCGTTCCGTCCGCAGACCCATCACGGGAGCTCGAGCGCAAGAAAGCCGAAGAGGATATCAAGCTTGTCTGCCAGAGGTTGGACGAGCTTGCGAAGGCTATTGGAAGCTTTCTGGATTCAGTAAAGGGTGTCAACAAGGGCAATCGCGATCTGCAAAACACGCAGCCCGCTTACGACAAGACCACTTGGGATATCAGGAGGAAGTCTGGTGACTGGATGATGCGCAAGGGTGTGGTGTACCAGGCATGGATTGCGAAGGGTGCCGAGTGGGCCAAGTTCGGCGGCGGGAACGCCACTTTGGTGTGATGGTTTGAAGGATACTCGATAAGGCATGGGCTCGATCTGTTCCGTAAATGTCGAGAGAGAGGATGTCGAAGCCGAAGTTTTTGGACGGCATGGGCTCTAGAGAGTTCCAGGAATGCCGGATTAGTGATAGATCGGCAGGGTGGAGATGGTGGTCGGCATGGACTCAAATAGGTTCCAGGAATGTCGAGAAGAGTGACAGGTTGGCAGGGAGGCGATGGTGGTCGGCATGGGCTCAGATAGGTTCCAGGAAAGTCGAGAGGGAGGAGTACTCCGTGGTTGTGTATCATCAGTGATCGATCCATGAACGTATTTGGCAGATGTTTCATGACGGATGCCTGCTTTGACTTGAATGTCAATCCATGATCTGAGGCGTGATGCGTGTCTCAAGACCCGATGGCGGACTGACTGCTTGATCAATTGCTCGCTGACATGACTGTTCCGTATGCCCAGGCAGGCGGTCGAGTGCAACTCTGCTTCTGCAGCATTAGCAATCTGTATCCAAAGAAACGCTATGGTACAAGTAGCGCCGATGACAGGCAAGCCGACGAATTCAATCAACAAAAGAAAACTCTCGCATTCTGCACATAGGGTATCATAATTCAATCTCGCCCAAAACCAAATCCAAGTCCTCCCAAACGCTCGCATCAAATCCAACGAAAGCCCAGTCAGTCTCATCATAATCACCGCCGTCAAACTCACACATCCAGATTCTCCTGCCCAAAGCCCTGCCCACTTGTCCAATTCGGGATTTCCGACACCCACTCCTCCACCCTCCCAATCTCCATCATCTGCCTCTCAGCCACATAATCCTTATACATGGCCGCCGTAACCACAATCTCGGTGACGCTGAACTCATTCAACGGCTGGCCCTTACCACAATACGCACGCATCAATTTCACCAAAACGTGCGGTCCCGCAAATTTCTTGAGTCCATAGTCAAGAGCATCAATCTGCACCATCGTCCAGACCTTTTCCTTCGCCCTCTGCACAAGCGCCGGCGGAGGCCCGATTCGCGGATGGAAGACTTGCTCGCGAATGAAGGGTTGGCCGTCTATGTCGAGCTCTTCTTCGAGTTCAGGCACGCGAAGGTGTTTTTGCTTTTGCTTCGACATGATGCCGCCTTCGGCCCAGAGACGCTCGGTGTGGAGATTGTTCCAGGCACGGCGCACTTTGTTGACTTGAGCTCGTATGCGCTCTTCTTCAGCGTCGCGTTCTTCGTCTGCGGCTAATTCTTCTTGGTAGCGACGTTCCTGCACTTCCCGGTCTTCTTGGAGTTCCATTTGCGTGAGCTCTCGGCGGAGACCGGTATATGCTTTTTTGAGTGCGGCAAGAATTCGGTAATTTGGCTGGATCAAGGCGAGGTTGGAAGATGGCCTGACAAATTCTTTCGCGCCTTCCTCGAGGTCCACTAGGACTCTGATGAAGCTGGTCACAATTCTGAGATGACCTTGGGTGATTGTGTTCCCGTCCCTATCCTCGTAGACCACTACCAATGTCTTCAACAATGCAAGTAGCTTCGGAACCAGTTTTGCGTAGATAGCCTTGATTCTGACCAGGCTATCAAAGTCGACCTTGTTCTCCTCATTTGCTCTGTGCAAAGCATCCACTTTGTCAGCAATCTCAGTCAGTTCTGGAGCGATTTCTTGTTTATCTCTCAGCTTCTCGATCGCTTCATTGCAGATGTTGATGATTGTGTTGACGACTTCATCATGCAACGACTTGAACCTGCGCTGCTCAAGCCGAGCACCGGCAAGATGTTGAACGCCGATGTCATTGACAGTCCTGAAAGCATCGCGAAGATGTTGCCACTGGCCGTACAGTCGCTTGTGGTTGGCAGTAGGAGCAGGCGTCTCTTCGTCTTCTTCCGCTTCGTCTTGGCTGACGGACAGGCCGCCTGATGAAGGCCCGGCCTCCGCGTCAGGCTCAGAATTAGGTCGCACCTTCTTGCTGCTATTTGCGGCGTGTTGAGACTTTGTCTCGATCGCGTCTGCTTTGCGCTTCTTTTGTAGTAGTCTCGGCTTCTGTGGGCTCGAATTCTTGGCTGGGGAACTTTGTACTTCCGAGTAGCCCAGCTCCTCACGCTGGAGTATGGGTCCTCCGAATAGTCTGGCCGTTTGATCTCGCGGTGCAGACTCTTCGACAGCCACAGCCTCTTGATGATGCTCGTCCATTCCCTCATCGTCATCGACAGGAGCAGGCTGATAGTCGTCATCCTGGTCACGCATCTCCATGTCTTCAACAGGCTCAGCGGTTGCGAGTGCTTCTCCAGCTGAATCATACTGTGTGCTTGCGGGCTTCTGCGGCGACGCTGAATGCTCGCCGCTATTGGCATTGATGCTCAGCTGCGCCCTGGCTGAGCTGCTCTTCTTCGGCCGGCCTCGCTTCCTCGGGCTGAGCTTTGGTGCTTCGGCTACCGTCTCCTCCTCCTCCGCACCCTGCTCAGCCTGAGGCTCTGCGTCATCTTCTGTAGGCAACCATTGCTCGCGCACTCGAGCATCCTCTGCAGGACCAGTCTGACGTTCAGCGAACCACTGCTTCTCGTGCGCCTCCTGCGTACTCAACTCCTTCTCTTGTTGCCGCTTGGACCGTCTTGGGCTGCTGAACTCCTGCTGCGGCGGCTCCGAGGCTTGTAGCTGCTGTTCGACGAGTTGCTGATTCGCGCGCTCTTGGTCTTCAACCCATGACTGCTCCAGCCACTCACGTGCTGGCGACGCGGCTTTTGGCTTCTTCTGCTTGCGCAGCGGCGAAATGCCCTTGGCGTCTTCAACTTCTCTCCGTAGTCGCTTCCTTGGGTCTTTGTCTGGTGAGATGTCGACGGCATAAGTATCGGGCCTTGCAGCCAAGCTGGGCCCAAGCTTCTTGATGCCACGAGCTGGATTCTGATACGGCGGATTGCTCAGGGAGGTACGACCCATGAGCCCGCTTGACACTGAACGCAGCTTCCCGGTACTCTTGGGCGGTGCTGCGTTCCGCCTCTTGTTGATCTCCACCGCCGTTGCCCGCACCACCTCGCTCACCTCCGCCGTAGAATTGTTGGCGCCCATGCTGCGGGTGTGCTTCGCCGGGCTGTCCCGCAGCAGCTCAGTGTCACCCTCCTCCAGCCCGCTGCCGAAGTCCGTTACACGGCCAGCATCGCCGGTGGTCAGTAGACTCTCGTCTTCCTGATGGCGCCGCGCGGCTGGAGTCTTGGGCGTTTTCATCTTGGAGGGCCGTGCCATCTTGTTTCGGCTGAACTCTGGGATAAACAATGACTGTACTATCGCCTATCGTGGGTATCGTACTCTGCAGTGCCTTCAGCGTCAACATTGCTCAATATCGCATCCTCCAAGACATGTCGAACACATTGTGAAGTCCTGGACCATGGAATTGCTGCGTAACCGCCAGATAGAGGGGCATCAGCGCCTAGCAACAACGTCGTGTAACTCCAAAATGCGCATGCCAAAAGTGGTATAGCTTGCTCGCGAACTCACGTGGCAGGTGCGTCACATCCAATATCTCATTCATTTTGAGGTTCATCAAGCTTCACCTCTGGTCTTGCAAGTAGATCGTTATCAGGAGAGTCTCTTCATGATGGACACAACTCGGCCACAGAAGCGCAAGTTGGCACTCCAACGTCGTGAGCCATCGCCAAGCCATACCTTCGAAACACCCTCCAAGCGAATTAATGATGGCGACGACCTGAATTACTTCCTAGCGTCGACTGCTTACCGACATTTGACATTATGGCTGCTACAACTCAACAGGTCCATGTTTCCTACCAAAGACAGCGTTGGCAAAGTCGAGCTCTGCACTCTGGACTCGAAGGTCAACTACTCTGATGTCGTGAACGCGCTGAGATCGTTGTTGGACGACCTGTCTGCGTTACTAGAGAAGGCCCCTCCAAGCACTGGTCCCAGACGATTCGGCAATGTGGCATTTCGCGGGTGGTACAAGCTCGCTGAGGAAGCCACACCGGACTTACTACGAAAGCACCTCAGCACAGTTATTGCACAATATGCAGATTGTGAGGACATACTGATCTCAGAGCTATCTTCCTACCTCCTGGGCTCCTTTGGCAGTGCTCAAAGACTAGACTATGGCACAGGTCATGAGCTGTCTTTCTTGGCCTTCCTCGGCTGTCTGTGGAAACTCGACGCCTTCCACGATGGAGAGGAACGATCTATTGTATTCGGAGTCATACAACCTTATCTGGAGCTGATTAGGAAGATCATCATGACTTACACGCTTGAGCCAGCTGGTTCACATGGAGTATGGGGACTAGATGACCACAGCTTCGCCCCCTACATCTTCGGATCAGCACAGTACGGCCCGCCCATCGATCCAACCGACGAGATCACGCCGATACCTACAGAAGGCTCTCTACCGCGATCGCCGTCTCCAGCATCGGTGGCGAAAAAGGATGTAGTGGAGATGTACAAGGACAGCAACATGTACTTCTCCGCCATCCACTTCATTCATGAGGTCAAAAAGGGTCCGTTCTGGGAGCACTCACCAATTCTGTACGACATCTCCGGCATCAAAGATGGATGGGCGAAGATCAACAAAGGCATGTTGAAGATGTATGCGGCGGAAGTGCTTGGAAAGTTTCCGGTGGTACAGCACTTCCCGTTTGGGAGTCTTTTTAGGTGGGAGCGGGATCCCGATGCGGCCACTAAGAGTGCGTCTGTTCATTCGCAGCATCAACCGCAGGCGAGAAGTCATGATGCAGAGAGGTCGGCGATCGGTGGAAGCAGTGCTGGCGGTATCACGGGCACGGCGGCGCCTTGGGCTAAGCCTGGTCTCAGCGGAGGTGCAACTGCGGCACAGATGCCTGCTGCAACTGGCGTGCCATCGATGAGAGCGCCGTGGGCCAGTGGAGGTACAGATGCGAGGCCGCAAGGGCCTACTACAGCGCCGTGGGCAGCGACACAACGACCTGGACCAAGTGCTGGAACAGGCAAGGGTAATGGAGCTGGCATGCCGCCAACAGGCGCACCATGGGCGCGGAAGGCTCCCTCGAGATGACAAGGTACATGATCACGGCTGCAGCAGATAGCGTTGTCAAAAACTAGGAAGACGTGTCTGACCAAATCTGATAACTCGAGTGATAACGGCAGTGCTTCACGCTGATCACAGTAAGCAAATCCTTTTCGTGCGCTATGGATCTCATGCCATTTCGCCACGTTTGCGTGTAGAATCGAGGTCCACTTCCGATCCATTGATGGATCGCCAGTGTTCGTGAACTTCTGCGCTTAGTTGCACTTTTCTTACACGTTGGGTGGCTGGTAGACCAGTGCTTCTCACTTCACTTGCACAATACCCATCCCCACCTCAATACCAACACTCTAAGCTCTCCTATTGCCGCCATTTTCTCTTGACCAACCTATTGTTCGCTTCCGTGCTATTGTAAACATCAAGATAAGTACTCTTCAACTTTCTCTCCAATCTTCCTCTCTCCTTTCTCACAGATCACCACGCTACCATCACAAGCTCTATCAACAGCAACAGCAACACCACTCACCATCGAACAACCCTCCACCAGCATTGCAGGCACAATGCTCGGCATCATCTCTCTTCTCGCGCTGGCCGCATACCTCCTGGCATTGCTGGACAATGCCAACTCCTCCTCCTCTGAGCAATTTGTGCTCCTCCTGGCCTTCGTCGCCCTGCTCCTCTTCGCCTGCGGCTCTCAAGAGCCTCACAACATCTTCTTCCGCCGTCTCGCCCGCGCCTCCATCATCTTCCCGGTCTCTGTCGCTGGCTCCCGGCTGCTCGAATCCTTCGGCATCATCACCGCCTTTGGTCCTGTGGAGATCGTTCTCCCGAGCTCTGGTTTCGTCGCCGTCCTGGTCTTGCTGGCTACTCTTCTGGTCTTCTTGCTCCGGTTCCAGTCTTGCACCATCGACGTGCGAGAGGCCACCTCTGCACCACCGCCGCGCTCGCCCTCTCCGTCTCCGCCTCCGCCTTCGCCTCCGTCGCCTGTCACGCCCTCGTACGGCACGGCACCACCACCACCACCACCACCAGGAAATCCGGCACCAGCTCTGTCTCAGTCGCCAGCATCCAGCCGCCGTCCCGTTGTCGCGCATCCCGTCGTCGCCCGCAAGTTCACCTCTCGGCCGCGTCGCTTTGAGCACATGTCGCTGCAGGAGGCAGCTGACATGAGGGAACGCATCGAAGATGAAGAGATGATGGCTCTCCTGCGCGCTCGCCGAGCTACTCAGATGCCTGTCGTTGCGCCTGCCTCTCCTGCTTCCTCCTCGCCAGTCACCAGCGCGCTATCACCGGCTCCTGTCGCCGAGATGCCCGTCGTCGCTCCTTCTCCTCCGCCATCCGTCAGCGCCCCAGTAGCGGCTACGGTGACTGCAGCACCGCCAGCTCTCCCGGCCCTCTTCTTTTCTCCTCGTTCCGGCACCAACTGGATGCAGCGCTCGGTTCTCCTTCCTGCGCCGATGGCCATCAAGCGTCTCGGGACCTTCAAGGTCGGCAAGCCCTCCCGCAAGTCGGTGCGAGCAGCTCCTGGTCCTGCTTTTGCAGCAGCAATCGCCACCATGCAGCTGCCCGTCGTCTCTCCGGCTCCTGCAGTCCTCGCCGCTCCCGCCCCCGCTCCTCCAGTCATCCTGCACTTCTCTGGCAAGGATTGGATCCCGCGCTCTGCCTCCTCGCCTCCCGCTGCCGTCCTCCGACCGACCATGGCTCCGGTCAAGCAGCTGTTCCCCATGAGCGCTGCGGCCGCCCAGCAGAGTCGCGCCGCCTTCCATCGAGTTCGCTTCTTGACGATTGCGGCAAGACAGCACACCGGCAAGCGTGGCCAGGCCACCGACGACGACGATGATGACGACGAGACCGACGAGCAGCCCGTTCCCGCCGCACAAGCACCACCAGCACCGGCCGCTCGCTCCCAGCAGCGTGCCAAACTCGACGAGGACACCGTCGTGTCGAGCATTCCCGTCCTGAACGCTCCCATGTTTGGGCATAATGGCACCCTCCTCGCCATCCATAACGCCATCGACAGATGGTACCAGCTCTTCCTGCCCTGGTACGCCCGCGTCCAGAACAGCACCTCCTCGTCTGCCGAAGATGAGGCCTGCAAGGCCCTCATCATCGCCACCATCCTGGCCGACATCAAGATCATGAAGCAGATCTATGTCGGCAAGCACGTGAAAGACTTCGAGGATCCGAACGTGCCGGGTGCGTTCCGTGTCGCCCAGAGAGACAAGTACAAATCGATCGGGTCGAGGTTCGTGCCGAAGATGCGGCAGTTGTGCGGTGAGGATGAGAAGGTGAAGGAGTTGGAGAGGGAGATGATGGAGTGCTGGCAGCAGATGTTGTGGTTTGTGAATGAGGTGGCCAAGATTAACTTGTTGAATCAGTATAAGTAGGGCGATGAATGGCAATCAGGCGCAGCGGGCACTGCGCCTTCCTCGAAACCTGCTGCTCAACACAGCAAAACATACAAGCATACCAGAGAGGCCACACCAATGGGTATATAGAAAAGCGGTGTAGTCTGCAGCCAGCATGATTCAAAACTCGCAAGCACACGACATGCATGCTGTGATCTGCACTCAATCCTCCAAACCCAACACCCAGCATCCATCACTGTCGAAAAAGCATCGTTCCGCGCGCACCAAGCTTGAACCTCACTCCTCGAGCCGACCAACAAACGCATATCCTCAAATCCTCACGGCGAAGGCAACACCCCAAGTTCGTGGACCTCCGGCACAGACTGCTTGCTGCCGAACAAAAGATCCGAAGGCGTTACCGCTCTGCTCGGCGATGGACGGCGCACTACTCATAAGATCCATCTTCAGCCAAGTACACATCAAGAATCAAAATCAAAAGCTCATTCATATGAGCCTCCCGGGAAATCCTCTAGTGGCCCCGACGTCGCACTCATGCCAGGCACCGCGACGGTCTTCTGGATGGGAGGAAGTTCATGCTGTTCGGAGTGGACTGGGATCTTATCCTCATCCTGGGGTACTGGAGCTTTCGGTGCTTGCGGCACTGCTGGGACGGCTACTGGTGGCACTGGTGGAACGGTTGCTGATGGTGCTATCGAGGCTGGTGGCAGATCTCCTGATGCCTGCATGCTCGTGCGTCTGCTCCACATCGATAGAGCATCTTTAGCTACCGTACCATTTGGCTTTGGAGGCTCGTTTTCTTTGCCTGATGCTTTCGTCACTGGCGTAGAATTGGGCTGGCTTGTAGTCGTGATGTGATCAGGTTCTGATTCCGTTACTGTGACAAGGTCAGCCAGACCTTGATGATGCCATCTTGATTGCAACCTTACCTGCTGACGCAGCGGTCGCAGCTTCCATTGGAGCTGCTGATATCGCCTCACTAGCCCCATCATCACTGCTCTTGGACGGCGGCGCTCGTGATGCGTCCTCAGTCATCGCCGAGACTGCATCGTCTTCCCTACCTGGCTTCAATGCCTGGCTCATGGCGTCCCTTTTGCCGTCAATCGGGGACACGCCGACCCCCGTTGACGTCCTTGAGTGCGCCGGATAGCTTCGACCCATTGTCTCCCGCGACTGCACAGCACTCAACGGCTTGATAGGCTGTATTTGTGGTGGCTTGTCCGCGATCCTCGGTGTATCATCTTTCCCCGGCGCAGGCGGCCTCTGCTCACTCTCCTGCCGTGCCTTCCTCCCCTTCCTGAACAACCTCGCAAACAACTTCTTCACCCACTCCATCTCGCCCAAGCACCGGTTGCGCCGCTGCTGCCGCAAAGTCTTAGCATCAGACTCAATCTGCACAATATACGTCGCCTGTAGCGGAGGAGCCGCCGGATTGATTCGTGCGTCGGTCATGTTGCAGTACCAGTGACATGGTGAGACAACCACATACCTTACGGGCAGCGACCACCAGACCTGTGACTCGCCTCGCCAACCCCGTCAGCGCGAGCAGCAATATAAAAGCTATTTAGCACAGCCCCACTGCCAGCAGCGTCCTACGCGTCCCGCCGAACAGGCCCGCCGATGGAACCAGAGCGATCTCGCAAGGCAAGGCAGTAGTAGTCAACAGATCAGCGATGAAGCTTGAGCAAGAGCACATCTAGATGCTCGTCACCGATGTATAAGACCGTGCTTGCCTGCACCGACCCGTCCTTACCACAAACACACTCCGCGCAAACGAGATTGGAAGGCAAGCGCCCAATATGAAGCTGAGCAGGAGCGAGCGCATCACAGAAATGAGGGTAGGGTACAGGCATAAGCTGCTGCGCCACGATGCCGTGGTAATATCTCATGTGCCGCCATGGGTATCCCGTGTGATTCGCGAGCGGCTCTGCGTCTCGTGAGCAATTGCACCTCCTCGAAGTAGTTCGGCTTCTCGAATGCGTTTCGAAGGTGAGCTACGTGCATTTTCAGCTTGTGGACGCGAGCACTGAGCTCAGACAGCTTGAACCCTGCATTTGTTGCTATTGATAGACACCATGCATGCACCAACCCACCAGTGCATGACTGGCCCCGGCGGCGAGATCCGTGAGTGTGAGGGTTTGTCTCAGATCTATGCATGTTGTTTGTGCTGTGCAGAGATATACTACTGTAATCGAGAAATTGGATAGGTGAATGGACAACGCGGAGCTCTTCCACCATGGAGGATGCTCTTCGAGTGATACCATCCAGCGGGATTGACACAAAAGGAATAGATTTCAGACAACTTCGCAATTCAGGAATCCATGGTAGCACGAGCCGGGCGCAGCAGTCGTTGGCAACGCACGTGTGTCTGTGTATTGGTATGAGGGAGTCTTGTCGAGCTCAATTGGGGACGCGGCATCTTCAGAGATTCGCCTAATCTAAGAGATCTGTATACATGCCACATCACCACCATGCCTTCGACCCTCAGTTGAGCAACTTGTTCGAATGTTTGATCAGGCGCGCTCTGGACTCGACAGTCTCTCCCGCCTTCCTCAGTCCCTCCTGCTTGAGCTTGACCGTCTGCTTCGCCAAGATGACCTCCACCGCCTGTCCAACTCTCTTGCCAAGATCCTCACGCTCCACAGCCAAGAGCCTGAGGTCACCTTATAGCTGCTCGTCAGCTTGATGTCCTGGCTGCTGGAATTCATGATCTCGGCTTGTACAAGTGCTCGCTGACTGCTGCTTCCATTACGATTGTGCTTGGCTTGTGCTGGCTTCATGTCGTCCGTCATAGCATGCAGATGCTGAACAGACAACATGAGCGCCATGGTGCCGTCCATGATGCTTGACTTCAAAAGCAGCCTCAATGCTGGTGAGCGATCAGATGGAGTTTGTAGATTGCGTTTGAACAATCTAGAGATC
This sequence comes from Teratosphaeria zuluensis, assembly GCA_007113905.1. Lineage (NCBI taxonomy): Eukaryota > Fungi > Ascomycota > Dothideomycetes > Mycosphaerellales > Teratosphaeriaceae > Teratosphaeria > Teratosphaeria zuluensis. The sequence goes on from VCMQ01000016.1 coordinate 708,841, forward strand.
ATGCAGTGATCAAGCACGCACCTAGACCATTGACATCTTGCCTTGCTTCTCGGCGTCGCAGGCGAAGAGAGCAAGACCTTTTCTCATCCGGCTATCCCTACCTATTTTGAGGTGGGAGCCTGCTCGTGGTATCACAGCTGATGCATCGCGCTTTTTCCGAGCGACAAAGGTCAGCCCCTACCCGAAAATTTGCTCATCACCCATCGTGACCAACGACAATGTTCATGGTTGTTGTCTCCGGAGATGCCAAAGTGTAGCAGAGCCGCAGCCAGGAACAGGAAGTCATGCGACCAATCAACTTCGAGAATCATGATGTGCTCACGAGCGAGGTCGGCGGACGACGGGAACTTTTTTGTTGATTACGCATCAACTGCGTTCCAGAGTCGGCTAGACAGGAATATTGTAGGTGGAGTCCTGTCTTTTTCATGTCGCGATAGCAAAACAGTTCTATTTTCTAGGAAGTCATTGCAAAGCGACAGACTTCTGTTGTGCGACGAGCAAATCCCAGTCGCCACCGCAACAATGGCCAAGAAGTCCTCCGCCTTGCCATTCGGCCAGGACATCGCCTTGTCCAAGGTTTCCGGCCCAACATACCTAACAGCGCAGACACTCGTCCAGCAAGTCGCATACGCCCTCTCCGACAAAAACTTTACCTACTCGCCTGAGACATTTGATCTCGACGTCGCAGCCAAGGCATGGAGGGACGCGCAAGAGAAGAATGCATACGGCGAGGTCACGGGCGTGCAGTCCATGGAGACTCGCCATGGCGCCGGCAGCATTGCGCTTGGATACATGTTCAGCCCGGACTTTGACTTGGAGAAGAGGCATGTGCCGCAGAGCATCATTGCGAGCGCGGCCAGCTTGGCGCATTTGAGGCCTGCGTTGGATCAGCTGAGTCTGCTGTATGATGTTGCGAACCCTACTGCGCTGCAGGTCGCCGCTGTGGACTATGCAGCTGAGACCCAGGCTGGGCTTGTGACGGACTATGCTTCCACCTTGGCTGTCTCTGAGGACCTTGGGCTGGGTCTTGTGAGCAGCAGGAGTGCTTTCGAGGTGCAGCACATGTCTTTGTTTGCCACGCTGCTGGCTTCTATTTTACCCAGTATTCACACATACGATGGCATCACGGTAGGCCGCGAGACGACCAGAGTCATCGACGTGCTCAATGTCAAAAGTTTGAAGCGCACATACGATGCTGTGCTCGCTACAGCAAAGGAGAGTCTGACGTCGAAGCGTCTGACGAATGAGGGCAAGCTCTCGAAGTTGATCCAGGCCTTCAATGCTGAACTCGGGACAGAGTACAAGCCTTTCGAGTACCACGGGCACCAGAACCCGGTCAGCGTCATGGTTGTGTTCGGCACGGTTGAGGCCAGCTTGTCTTCTCAGGTTGCTGAAGCCCTTGCCCAGCAGGGTGTGCCAGTTGGTGTTATCAACGTCCGTGTCTACAGACCATTTGCAGAAGACGAATTCTTACAAAGCCTCCCTGCCAGCGCTCAGCACATCACTGTTCTTGGCCAGGTCAAGGACCAGGCCTCTGCCTCCGATGCAAGCATCCAGAGCAGCCTGTATGCAGATGTCATCGCGGCTGTCAACTTTCAGAGCCTTGCTACTGGCAAGGAGCCTTCAGTCTTCGATATCAAGTACGCGCGTGAGACTGTGTGGACAGTGGCTAACATGGAAGCTCTGCTACGCCGCATCAGCAGCAAGCCTGGCGAAGCTGCGTCAGATTCGGCACCACTGTCGCTCACTAGCTCTGATACCAAGCAATACACGTTCTGGGACGTTGACGCCAATCAGACTTCCAGTGCTCCTCAGGAGCTTGGTCAGCTTTTGTCAGATGACAGCGCACTCAACGTGGTTGTGCGTAGCGGGCATGATAATCTTATCCAGGGCGGCGCAATCAGGACTGACATTCGTGCATCGCCCAAGTCTATCGAGGCAGCTTACAGCGTGACGCAAGCTGATCTGGCCGTGGTCGCCGAGCAGAAACTGCTCAAGGACTTCGCTGTTGTCTCTAGCCTGAAGGAAGAGGGCGCGCTCCTGCTAGGCACCTCTGGATGGAAAGATGAAGATGCCGAGAAGAACCTGAACACTCCTGTGCGCAAGGCAATTGCTTCCAAGAAGGTCGCCTTGTACGTCTTGGACTTCGCTGCCAGCGCAAAGGCCGACGAGGAGCCTGAGTTGAAGAACTACCTACTGCAGCTTGCGTTCCTGAAGCTTGCCAAGCCAGATGTCTTCGAAAAGGGCTTGAAGAAGCTCAACGCAGGTGGCGAGGTGCTCGACACTCTTGCCAAAGATCTTGAGGCTGCGCTCAAGCGCATTGACGTGCCTGAGACCTGGCTCACTGTTGAGATTGAGGCCGAGCAAGATGTTCTGCCGCCAGAAGACCTCAATGTCAACAGCTTCGCGCCCTACGAAGCTGCTGACGACGAGCCGCCGACCCTTTTGCGCAACTGGGTCACTGCTGCTAAGGGTCTTGCATTCAAGGAAGCGTACGGCACGTCCACGGCTCTGCGCCCTGAGCTGCCAGTCAAGACTGCTGTGGTTACTGTCAAGGAGCGTCGCCGTCTCACGCCCGCCAATTATGACCGCAACATCTTCCACATCGAGTTCGACCTTGGCGACAGCGGGCTCAAGTATGACATTGGCGAGGCACTCGGTATTCACGCGCAGAATGACAAGACGGAGGTTGAAGAGTTTATCAAGTGGTACGGCCTAAACCCCGAGGAGATTGTTGAGGTCCCGTCGCGCGAGGACCCGAACGTGCTGGAGAATCGCACTGTCTACCAGGCTCTCATGCAGAACGTTGACATCTTCGGCCGCCCGCCCAAGCGCTTCTATGAAGCCCTCTCCGAATTCGCTTCCGACGAGAAGGAGAAGACCGATCTCCTCATGCTCGGCACCGGCGGCAACCAAGAAGCCCAGGTCGAATTCAAGCGCCGTGGCGAAGTCGACACCGTCACCTTCGCCGACATTCTACTCGAGTATCCTTCCGCCCACCCAAGCTTCCACGACATCGTCCGCATCGTGAACCCGATGAAGCGCCGCGAGTATTCCGTCGCCTCATCTCAGCACGTGACACCCAACAGCATCTCCCTCCTCATCGTCACAGTCAACTGGACCGACCCCAAAGGCCGCGACCGCTTCGGCCAAGCGACCCGCTACCTCAACGGCCTCGACGTCGGCTCCAAAGTCACCGTCTCCGTCAAGCCTTCCGTCATGAAACTCCCGCCCAAAACCACCCAACCGATCATCATGGCCGGTCTTGGAACGGGTCTCGCGCCCTTCCGCGCCTTCGTCCAAGAGCGCGCCTACCAGCGCTCGCAAGGCCACGAAATCGGCGACGTCTTCTTGTACATGGGCTCGCGCCACCAACGCGAGGAGTACCTTTACGGTGAAGAATGGGAAGCCTACCAGGATGCTGGCATCATTACTTTGCTTGGACGAGCGTTCTCGAGAGACCAGCCGCAGAAGATTTATATCCAGGATCGGATGAGGCAGACATTGACGGATATTCGGAGGGCGTATCTGAGGGAGGAAGGCGCGTTCTACCTTTGTGGACCGACGTGGCCGGTGCCGGATGTTACGAATGTGCTTGAGGAGGCTGTCACCGTGGAGGCGGCGGCTGAGGGGAAGAAGAAGGATGGGCATAAGGAGATTGAGAGATTGAAGGAGGAGGGAAGGTATGTGCTTGAGGTTTATTAGGTGGGGTTAGAGGGTGGTCGCCGGTGGTGGTTTGGGTAGTTCTGAGTTGAGTATCTGAGTTCCCTTTCAGTTCTGTCTTTGCTTCATTTCTAGGCTCATCATATGCCGATTCCTACGAGTCTATTGACTTCCTCGCCCCCAGTGTACGGGTCTGATCATGCTGCGCGAGTCTTCACGTGATGCTTCGCTGCGCTTTTAGACGGTGTTAGGCAACCGCTTGCCCTCGCCACTTCCACATTCAACACGCATTTTGGCAAGTGCAGCCTGCACGCGCCACCTGCCGACCACAATCAAGTCAGCTTTCTGCTGCTCTTTCCTAATCTACACATTCATCAGGTCACGCGTATCGTCTTCGGCAACTCAAGCAAACAAAGACTCGGATTAGGCCAAGCAAGACTCGAAATTGTCGCGGTCGAGCGACGCACGAAGTCGAGCTTCTTGCGCGCCATCCAACGACATCACTCAAGCTGGTAGCTGGAGTCACCGTTCGAGCGAACTCGCCACGTGTTCATCGAGTTTGGACGGTGCTACGTGCGACCACGAGAGGCTCGGCGAGAGATAATGGCGGTAGAGACTGTCACGATCGACCCACAGGGCGACCTTCGCCTTGTGTGCAAGCGGACTGGCAGCAGCCAGTCTGTGAGCTATCTGGTCAGTTCTACGGTGCTCAGGCTGGCTTCAAAAGTCTTCAAAGCCATGCTCAACGGCAGCTTCGCGGAGGCCCACGCTCTACGAAATACTTCTGGAAGTCCAGTAGACATTCAGCTACCAGATGATGACGCAGAAGGTATGAGGCTCATGCTGGAATTCCTACACTTCTGCAAGAGGCCGGCAAAGCTGTCGACGGAGCAATTGATCAAGTTGGCCAGGGTGGTGCACAAGTACGCGTGTGCGGGCGTCTTCCAGGCTCAGGCCACGAGCTGGATGAGTTCAAATATCGCCGGCGGCGGTCTGCGTGGAGATTTTGTGGAATATCTGGGCATGTCAGTCGCATTCCAGAGCAAGGACGTTTTCTGGGACGTTTGCTTCGGGTTAGCGCTCGCCTTCGATTGGGAGTGGTACCCTGGCACAGAAGAGATTGCAGACTTGATCAAGGCATCCCGGCTGGGCGAACTGGTGGCGGATGGAGTGTCAGGTCAGTGTGCGTTCATGCTCACCAGTGGCTTCCGAAACTTATGCTGACAAGGCACTGCAGAAATGATCGACGATACAGCAGCTCACATGACTCGGCGGTTCAACGAATATCTTGGAGAAATCATAGAGCCCTTGACCAGCAAAGAACAGAGAGCAGCAGCGAGCGTCAAGCATTCTGATACCAGTTTCTGCCGCCACGATGAAGTTCTCGTCGCCGACTACTATCGCTGGCTACGTGTCAAGCAAGCATACCCGATTCACGCATGTTTCTCACCTCTTCATAAAGTGAAGAACTTCTCAGCAGCCATAGATCAACTGGAAAAAACGCCTACTTTAGGAGGCCAGCAGCCGGATTGCACAGCATGCGACTTGCTATATATGCTCCGCATGGCACTGCGCGATGGGCTCAGCACTATGGTGTCAGGGGTTCAGCCCGCATGTCTACGCCTGTTGTTCGGGCCAAGGGCAGTAGCAGAGCAAGAGCCAGGCACGAAGAATTGCGGTGCTTGTGATCGTTCTGACTCTTGGGACGCCAAGGATGCCTTGCGCCGAGTCTTTGGTATCGACGTCAAAGACGGGTACAAGAACTCAGACGTCAATCGTCGGGTGCGGGAACTACAGCCGGACAGGTTAGTGAATTGAGAGCGGCAAGTCGAGGCTGTAATGGCTGGAAAGGACCGTGTCTGGACCGGTGGGCGTCTTTGCCGCTGTTCGCTGGAGTCTTTCGTGCTGGAGATGCTGTCTCTTGATGCATGATGCATGAAGTGTTTTTGGCGTCGGCTGTAACGAGCGAGGTGGAGACCTATCGGGCTAGGCCTCTAGTCGGCCCTTTGGGCCACCACAATCATCGCTACCTCAGAGAGACGATGCAGTCGCTTGAAATGATGTGGCTTTTGATATATACAATAGAAGTCTACATTAAAAAATGTTTTGTCATGACGGCCGTTTCTCCCACCCAAACGATTGACCGCCTCCATGCCCTACACGCCGAGTAATGCTTGTCATATCCGCGCCCTCGCACGCGCCACTCGCAGGTCTCGACCTGATCCTTCAGCTCGTGACTCTCGCCACAGCCTGGACTCTTGCCGCTCAGAAATGTGATATGCGCTCAGCCAAGCTCAAGTCAAACCCGAGCCCGACCGCACCTCCATCTCCGTCTCATAGACCTGATACTTCCCCTTCGGCTTCATGCTCATCCTATACATCTGCACAATGCGATCGATGTCCCTCCTCGGATTGAACCGACTATCCTCAAAGCTCCACCGTCCCCGATTCCGAAAATTCAAACGCCGACGCCCACAATACCAAAAAAAGACCCAAAACCCAAAGAGAAAACAATCGCTGCCGCGACAACAGCGCCCCACGGTGACAATGCTGAGGGTGCGCTGAAGCGGACTGCGGGTGAACCGTAGTCCTGTGCTGCGACAGCGGCATCTGTTGCCGTCGCTGTGGTGCTGACGACAGGAATGGTGGCGGTTACGGCTACTGTTGTTGCGGTGCCGCCGATTGTCGTTGTGTAGACCGTTGCAGTGGTCGTTGTTGGGACATCGCTGCCGAATTTGTCGCCCGATGTCCCGCATAGTGCCGACTTCTCCAACTGATCGGTCTCGAACATGACGATCGGCCATCCATTGGTGATCGTGACTTTGACCGTGCCGCTGTCGTCTACATCGTACTTGGTGCAGGAGAGGACATCGGTCAAGGTTGTGCTTGAGTAGCCGGTCCCGTTCACTGACACGTCGTTGGTGCTGGCATCGTCACTGCCATAGTTGCTCAGCACTGTGATGATAGCCGAGCCGTCGCTGCCCTTCTTCAATCCTAGCACATTGTCGGTCTGATATATCACGTCGCTCTGAGTGGTGGTGTATTTGTCAGTGGTCGCAATGACATGCTGGCGCAGTGTATTCAGCGAAGATATCTGCTGATACAGAGGCGCAAAGACGTCAAAACCGTTGCCCGTGGACCAAATCGGCTCGCGATCAGTGTAAGGATTCGTTCCACCAGTAAAATGTTGCTCCTGACCATAGTAGATGACTGGTATGCCATCTGACATGATGACGAAAGCGTTGACGTTCGCTGCACGGCCAAGATCTTGCGTGTAGTTCCCAAATCGAGGCACATCGTGATTTTCGGAGAATGTTCCCAGAGCCGTCGTATCTTTCATAGTCTGCTTTTCGGACTCGATCATATCTACGAGTCCAGCCATATCATTTTTCTCCCCGAATGCGTCGGTGAGTTTCCATAATAACGGATAGTTTAGAATACTGCCGATGGTTGCTTCCCATGCACTTGCCGTCGTATCGTTGTCTAGATAGACTTCGGCGGTGGCGAACACACCAGAGCTCTTGACAAAGTCCGTAAAAAATTCCGGCTCTACGTTTGCGCCGGCATCTATACGCAGGCCATCCACGCTCCAATTCCCTACCATTTCTGATATCCACTCCCCAAACATCGACCGAACGGTCTCGTCTTGGGTGTTGAGATCAGCCAATGGTGTATATTTACTGCCTAGCCAGCAATTCTCGAGCGCCGTGAGATTGTTTCCGGAGTAGTCCATAGTACAGTATGGGTGATAGTACTTCTCATCATTAAATGGATTGAAGATGGAGTAGTCGATCGTAGTGCGTGGTCCGTTCCATGCCATGTGATTCGGTACGACATCCATCATAAAGTACATGTCTCGGGCATGCAACTCGTCGATCAGGGCGCGGAGATCGTCCGCGGTCCCAAAGTTGTCATTGATGCCATATAGGTTCTGAGGCCAGTAGCCGGCATAGGCTTCACCGTCATCGGTATGCTGCGGCAGGTTTTGCACTATTGGTGATATCCAGATAGCGTCGAAGTTCATGCCTTGGATGTAATCCAGCTTTTCCAGTATGCCCCGCCATGTTCCGCCACAGTATGTGCCGTTGCCTTGTGTGCATCCTGGCTTTGGTCCTCCCTCTATGAAGGTGCCAGAAGCTGAATTAAGACCAGGATTGAATCTGTCGGTGACAATCTGGTAGATGGACCGCGATCTCCAGTCCTCCAGCAGCGCGCCCCAAGCCCCACCAAACTGCTGGACTATCGTACTCAAAGCAAAAAGTCGCAAGAGAGCGAGCGAAAGCGCACGCGAGGGTGCTGAACCAAACATTACCAAAGACTGAACATTGGATCGCCGGCTCCCAAGAAACCAGGAAATAAGCAATCATAAGACGTCGCAAACGGCGAGGGAGGTGAATTGTAAGGTGAGGAAGCACAAACCATTCTACTAGAAAACAAAAGCAGCCGCAAGCCCAGAAAGCACGGCGCCTTACGGTATGAGACGGACATCTTCGCTGGGATCCTCTCGTTCGTCAGGTCGCTAAGTACGGCCGGCTTGGGGTATCCGCAATCTGCTCATTTCCTGAACACGAACAGAAAGGGCAGTCGCCTGCCCAGCCCGCGAACTATCACGCGCCACGGGCCAATCGCCGCGCCGGGTGCGGATGAAAAGTTATGCTCCTCGGTCTTTGGCCGGGGTATCGACGTATAGCAACGTTGTTAAGGGGGTCTAAAGCATAAGCGAAGCAGATGGCCGTGGAGTCGTGATACAACGTGAGGTTGCACAGGTTGTTTCGTGCATGGCCACTGTATTGGCGTGCCGTTACCTCACACGTGCAGCGTAGCCGCAGAGAACCGCATGTGAAACAAACACAACGTTCGTCGATCGGCCGTGGAACCCATGCGAGTCGGCAATTATTCAGCCTGGCGCTCAGAATTTCGGGGTCCTGCCGTTGGCCAGGGGTGCAAAAATGGCAGCCACACTAACGCGATGCGATCTCGCGTCTTCTCCACGGTGGAGCACGCGTTGATTGGCATTTTATTTCTCCTATACGGTTATACCGCTAGAGTCAGCAACCTGTCAAGCCTCTTTCAGGTTTGGTGTTTGGGCCAAGAGATCTGCTGTTGAGCAGCTTCACCGACAGCGTGAACACATGCAGGAGCCAACGCCGCGTGCTTGACCGCATTTGCAATCTCTGATACTGTGGACCTTGAGATGGCGTGGACTGGCATCACAAGCTGCTGCGACACTGCATGGCTTTGTGCCGCCATCCGAATAGTGTGAGGTCCTCGGCGAGTGCGTCTCGAGGCAGAGCTGGCGGCGATGATGTGCGGAACGATGAAAAGAGAATCGGGAGAAAGGAAAGCTCAGGAAATAGGCGCGCAGGAGAACTATTACTTATTTCGCTGTCCACATTCCACATAGCTGCCGCGTGTCCCCTGGCCACATGAGAACAAAAATTACGCAGGAGAAACCACCTTCGGACGCTGCTCCGCACAATTGCTGCAAACATCAAGGTCAATGGAAAAGCGCAGCTGTCCATGTAGGAGTGAGTAGTGCATGCTGAAAACCTTGGAATGAAGCTTCACACCAGAAGCATAGTCCTAAAGTTCCAGAATAGCTCAGTCAGCTAGGGCGTGGTATTAATACGATCGACTTCGAGCGAGCGATGCCACAGCTTCAAATTAGTGAGATTCGATCCCTGCCGATGATGATGAGCAATATACTATTCTGGTTCATGACGATGAATGCTCGTAACCATCGACGTGGTCATCTGCGAAAGACCTTCGGACTTGCAGATTGCGTAGCTCCAATAGCCTATGGCGATGGTATGGCACCCGAAGACAGCGGAAAAAGCATCTTGCCTCGCATACACCGGAGCGCCATGCTTCCATTCGATGCTAAATGTGTACCTCCATATCATACAAGCTGTTGCACAGGGCCTCAGCCAGAGGTCCCGCCACCGTACTTTCCACCACCGCTCTTTGGTGCACCGCCCCCACCACTCGTCCTCTCCCTGCCGCTCTGGTGGCCTTTGGACTCTGACGGTGAGCCCTCAGGCTGACCTTTCTTGGAGTCGTTCACGTGGCTCAATTCGTGGTTTGCCGGGCTCGCGTTGAGTGGGTTGTTGGACTTCTGGTGAAATGCAACTGGTCAGTCTTGCGCCATGAAAAATCGTGAACACTTGCATGACTAACCCCTATGTCTGCGCCTTCCTGCCCAGCGCTCGCCTCCTGCGACTCGGGTGATGTCTGGTTGGGATCGAACGCGGTCTTCTCTACTCTAGCCGCTTGCTCGTCGGAGGCTGATTTGCTGTACTCGTTGGACTCTGGCTTTAAGTCGTCTTTACCCATGGCATCCTTCCGCGCATTTCGACATGATGCGATGCTGAATTGGCGAGCTTCGAATGCTGGCCTGCTGACCACACCGGTGCGAGCTGCGATCGAGCGTCTGAGTGTTGAAGAGATCATGGTGGCGAGGTGTAAATGATGCGTTGAAGATCCAGAGAGGTATGCTGTTTCTGGCGAAGCCGTTCAAGCTCTGCTGCTTGGGATATGCAGATTTAACAGAGAAGACCAATGCCAGATTTGATGTTGACATCGCAGAGCATCACAGCGCTTGCTGACGTCATCGCTTGCCCCTTCCGTCAGTGCAGGTCGCGTGTCCGACCATCGAGCAGCAAACGACAAGACTTACGTCTATCTCGATCATACCTATGCTATCCCCTTCACATCTGGACAACGACGCTGCTGCGAGGGTGGACAACGCGACGTACATTCCCACACCGAATCAATGCAGCGTCTCAGCTCCCTAGATGGTGTGCAGAGGGGAGCATAAGTCGCGTTCCTGCTCTGCCCTTAATGTTTCCAAGACGCCACGTCTCCAACAACATCACATCAGCATGAAACCATATACTCCCTCCTGGCACTAGGATTTCACTCGTCTCTTGAATTACACCAGTTCTCACCGCCATGTCGTGACCCTGCATCTTCACTCACGACTTCCATGACCTGGAAGATGAACACGCGACGCGTCTACCAGGCATTCTGTACCGGTCCAGGCTCTACCAGCGATCAGACTCGACGGCGGAGCGGACGTGTCGCAGTGCAGTCGACCTGGTGTACGGCTTCTGGTGGGGCATCTAGCTTCTGTTCGTGACCTCTTGCAGTCCTCGCTAGAGACTTCCAGACCGCGGCAACTCTCACCTGCGAATGGATGCACTCTACTCTTGGTCCTTCTGGCGTTTGGTGCCATGCGGCTCCTGGGCAAAGCTGCGATGTGCCCATGACATTTACGCCGACTGCACGGCGTCAGACAAGCCCAGGAGCATCGAGGCCACTTACTTTCATCACCCTACTTCTGGCACCAAGGATACCTAGGCCGTTCGGCTCCTCTTCGGCGCACGAATTGCAGCACATAAGCGAATTTCCGCTTCCAACTGTCATGTGAAGTGGTCATCAGACCACATCAAGTACTTCATGGTCGATTAGCTCAGTTGGTTAGAGCGTGGTGCTAATACGTACGTGTTTACGCCAAGGTCGTGGGTTCGACCCCCCCATTGACCATCTCTTTTGCGTCGTTGACGGCAGCGAGGTCGAGAGGGTGTCTCTCTCGGTGTTGGCGCTGTGCGACACGACACGAATTCTTTTGGCCCGTTTCAAGAGAGTCTTGTCTCAATCGCATCTTTTGCCACAGCACTCCTATCAGCCACCAGGATGGCTGACGCAGGCGAGGTATTGCTGGTCGTCGAGCCCCGAGATATGATCTAAGATCACAGGAGTCGATGGGTCCCACGTCTGGCAGTACGAAGCAATTCCTGCCAGACATTCGAACGTTTGGAGCTGCCAGGCACCAACTGAACAGGAATGCTTTGGGACTGTCTCTGGCATTTGAAGCCACATGGAACATGTCTCCGAAGATAGGAGACCATTCTGCATATGTGGCACCGCTGGCAGTATCGATGTCTTTCGCCCGGCTTTGTCTTTGGGGTCTCGATTCAGCATCAGACCGTCTTGCACGGCCACCCGAAGTACTGCTCTAGGAACAGCGATGAGCTACATAAGGTAGGCTTCATCTCCCTGCTAAGTAGCCCTCCTCACAGCAAAATCCAAAGCACATTCTCATTCGGAGCCGGTCTCCTCATCACATTCTCTTCACATCTTCTCTTCATCAATACCCCTTGCCCCTTGTTCAAGCACATCACGCGACATCATGAGCGCCAACGAAGTGCCGGAGAGCAAGACCTATTGCATTTACAACTCCGACAGACCTCTTACTGATCACGAGGAGCTCGTGAGGAAAGACTATCCTTATGTCTCGACCACAGTGCTTACATGGTAGGGTCCCGAGTAGTTAGAATCACTTCTTAATTCGCAACTGACATATCTGACTTAGTCGTGGCCGGCTCAACCAGCATTCGCACCATAGCGACAATATGCACCGCATTACCAAGGGTACCATCAGCATCAACAAGGCGCGGGATGAAAAGGCTTGGCTCCGTAGCAAGGCAGGCGACGTTGTGCCAATGGACAAGAGTGTGCTGTACATTGGCGTTCCAGGACCAGAAGGCTGCATTTTTGTCGAAGGACATAAAGATTTGAGTCCAACGACCGCGGACAGGTTCCGAGGCAGAGGCACCATCGTCCCTGTGCCGAAAGACACGCCGCATGCCTTCACGACCAGCTCACCAAGCCATAGCCTGCCAGCCTGCAAATACGCTTACAACCCCAAGAAGTCTCGGACAGCTGCCGAACGAGAGATGCAAGCACTCGGTTATGACTTTGTCAACACAGTCACCATCAAGCCCTACGATTCCTCAATCGATGCTCCAGACAACGGCATCATACCAGAACGCTGGCACCACACGCGCTGCACCCACAAGGTTACTGCCGGTGAACTCCTTGTCACCAATGCCCGGACCAACCACTTGGAATTCCCACCCATGAGAATCAAGAGTGGCAAGCGAATAGAGATTCCGGGGGACCATTCATGCATCTTCGAAGCAGGACCCGACGGATGCACATTCGTTGAGGGTTACCATACCTTGAGTCCAAGGACTGCTGAGCGCTTCGTTGAGATGGGAACGTTTATCAGGTTGCCTGAAGCTAAACCGGAAGGATATCTCGCGGAGATTAGGTCGGATGCGAACTCGACCGGCCGTATCATCACGATTAAGGAGTATGATCGTTGAGGACGTGCTATGTCAGAAGGGTGCTGTGGTACCAAGGGGGGATGGGTCCACGGGCTGACCCGCTGACTGGTTGCTCTCTATCACGGTGAGTCCGGCGGCGAGGGGGGAGTCCAGGTGCGCATGTAGTGCTTATGCTCGAGTATCAAGGTGGCAATATGTTCCTTCTGAGTATGTGTCTGTAGCATAGAGCTGACTGGGTCATTCTCGCTTTCACTTCTCACTCTCATTCTCATCTCGTTAATTGGCAGGACAAGCCGTATTTGTTGACCTCGAGCATGTTTCTCCTAGCCGACATGGGCAGAAGATGAGTGTGAAAGGCGCCCAGCACGCGGCTGAGTGGGGCCAGGGACGCTTGACTCGCGATTTCCTTGTCGAACTCCACGATCGACATCTTCCTCTTGCCTGCGAACATGATGACCCCATAACGTGTACTTGGCTGTGCGAAGCTCTTGGTAGCAGCAGCTACTACCATTCGCGAAGATGCAGGGTTTCAATATGGGCCGCGCGCCCAACTTCTCAAACAAGACCGGCAAGCGGCCGCCAGGCACTCTGAAAGATGGAAAGCAGACTGTACGCTTCGAGATGCCGTATGCTGTCTGGTGTCACGGCTGCAAGCCGCACGCGATCATCGGTCAAGGTGTCCGCTTCAATGCAGAGAAGAAGAAGGTTGGCTACTACTACAGCACTCCCATCTGGAGCTTCCACATGCGACACCCTGCTTGCGACCAATTTATAGAGATCAGAACAGATCCCAAGAACACGGCGTACGTAGTGCATGAGGGTGGTAAAGCGCGGGACTATGGTGAAGACAAGGTCAAGGAGGGCGAGGATGGCGTCCCGATCTTGACGGCTGCGGAGAGGGAAGCGAGGAGACAGGATGCTTTCGCTGAGTTGGAGGGCAAAGCGGATGAGAAAGCTCAAGCCAAGGAGAATACAAAAAGGATCGAAGAGCTGTATCAGGCGAGGGACCGTGATTGGGTGGATCCGTGGAGTGCGAATAAGAGGATGCGGACAACGTTCAGACATGAGCGCAAGATCAGGAAAAGGGAGGAAGAAGCCACGGAGGCACTGAAAGAGAGGCTGGGGACGGATATGGAGCTGCTGCCCGAGACTGAGCAGGACGGGCAGAGGGCCAAACTTGTAATTTTCGGTGAGGCAGTTGCAGAAAAGGCCGAGAGTAAGGCGTTGTTTGAGAAAAGACAGCCCCCGAGAACTCCCAAGCCTGCTAAGGAGTCCGCGAAAGACGCTTTGCGCCGACAATTGGCTGGAAATAGTCGTGCAGTCTCCAATCCCTTTGGCAAGGCTGGATTCTGAGATCGACCATTGTCGTATGCGTTTGAGCGTGGCGTTGGCGGAATGGGAGAATACCCGGTTGTATACGTACAATAGTACTGACGAATTTGTGTTAGATGCTCATTCATGAATGTAAGGCGGAGATACCTTGTCATTGTCTTCCTGCAGTCCCTCCCTCCTTTCTACGCTTTGCAGGCATGTCTCATCCAAGCAAACAGTTGGAGCGATATGTTGTCTGGCCGAAATTGATGTTCAATATCGATCAGCAGCCTACCACAGTCATCTCTCCCTGACGGCAGAGCAACCATTTAGCAATGTTTCCTTGGGACGTTCGCTATGTCTCAGACTCCACGCCACGAAGACCCGTTCACAGCTATGTCCGCCGCACCTCTGAACATTGGGAACCGTGCAAATACCCTTTCGATGGCCGTTGCTACGCCACTTATTACCAAGTACCTGAACACAAATGGATGCCTGTCGGCCATCAATCTTCAGTCTCAGGCACTGGTGCTGTAAGTTTCTTTCATCAAGAGCAACGTTGTGCAATTCAGGTGATGCTAATCTCCGGCCTGCGCTAGACGTGCGACCATTACGCTCCCGCGGATGACAGGATGTACCGGAGTCTGAGCGAGAGCCTCAAGCGGAAGCAGAAGAAGAGGAGGACGTTTGAGAATTTGTTAGAGAGCAAGTATCATCGCTTCAGTAGGACTGAGAGGAAGGAATTGAGGAAGATGATTGAGGAGGTGGAGGCAGAGATTGAGGGCCTGGAAAGAATCATGCGTGAGCGAAGAGGCTTGTAACTTCAAGAGATCTAGACAACGGCCGTGGCATAGATCTTCAGTAGTATGTGAAGACTCTGATGTGGACGTGCGACTGGTCAGAGGATTGCGATCTGGTCCAAGTTTTGGTCACCTGCGTAACTTCCTGAAAGAGCGCGGCGAGAGCCGCTGATGCAGGGTCCACCTGCGTCATTCAATATCCCACTTGCCGAAATAAACTTCGCCGCTGCTGCACTCGCTCTTTAACTACTTTTGCAAGCAAGCAGGCGTGGCGTCCCTCATACACTTCTACGACTTGCTTCTGAGGACTCCAACGATACTTACTATAACTCTGAGAAGATGGCGACCGCATCAACGCACCCGTTCACTTGCAACACCTGCCAGGTCGCTTTCAGGTCCTCTGATCTGCAGAGGACGCATATGCAGAGCGACTGGCACAGATACAGTATGTACATCCACCGTGATGGACTTATGGGACATTTTCGCTGATGCGCGCCTTCGTTACCAGATCTAAAGAGACGAGTCGCATCGCTACCACCATTGACCTCAGAAATCTTCGCCGAGAAGGTACTGGCGAACAAGGCATCAGCGGCGGCGACTGCAGCAAGAGCAAGTTTTGAGAAGCGATGCGAGGCGTGCGAGAAGACATACTACAGCGACAATGCGTTTACAAACCACTTGGGCAGCCAGAAGCACAAGATTCTGGCAGCGAGGCTGGCAGCCAGAGGCGGCCACGAGACCGAGAGCATGGCAGATTCGACCTTCTCGCTAGGCGACCCAGTCGATACTGCGAGCACTACTGCGAGCACAGTGACTGCGCAGCCTGACGAAGAAGATGACGATGAAGACATTGCAAATGTGGTACAGGACATGAAGAAGGCTGGCCTCGAGGACGGTGCTCCGAGCACAGCAGCTGCTCAAGTGTCAACGACAAATGGCACGGCGGACGAGGACGTGGAAGATGAGGAGTACGAGCACAAGGCAGATGTGAAGCAATGCCTTTTCTGCAACTATGTCTCTCCGACGCTGGATCTTAATCTGAACCACATGTCGAAGCAGCATGGCTTTTTCGTGCCAGAGAAGGAGTTCTTGGTGGATCTTGCGGGTCTCGTCAATTATCTGTCAGAGACGATCGAAGTACTTCACACCTGCCTGTTCTGCCACAAGCATATGCATACTGCTTCTGGTGTGCAGACACATATGAGAGATCGTGGGCACTGCATGGTTGCATATAGCACGGAAGAGGAGCAGCTCGACATCGGTGACTTCTACGACTTCAGCTCCACATATTCAGACGAAGAAGAGAACGAAGAAGAAGCAGACGGCGGCAAGGGAGGCGTAAGCCTTGGCGTGAAGCGCGACGTCAAGACTACTGTCGAGGGTGAGGATGGTGAAGACGTGGACATGGACGAGGACGAGGACGGTTGGGAAAGCGACAGCACATTGTCTTCTGTGCCCACTGACGAGATCACATCGGTGCCGATTGAGCACCAAGACCACAAGTACGAGAAGTTGCATCTGCACCGGCATCACTCTCACAAAGATCCGAGACCACACAAGGACAGTGATGGCTTCCATTCGCATGCGCATCACACTCCTCGCGCTGTCTATCACGACGACTACGAGCTGCATCTGCCTTCGGGCCGCACTGCTGGCCATCGTAGCTTGAGGACCTACTATCGACAGAACCTACGCAACTACCCCACTCCTGAAGAGCGAGCCCAACAACGGATGATTGAGGCCGGCCGCCACGTGTCCGACGATGAGGACGATAATGCAAGCGAGACAACCGAGACTAATGGCGAACGTGGCCGTGGCCGGCAGGTGATGACCCGCGCCAATGGAGGCTCTGGCATGATTGGCGTCAGTGATATGAAGAAGAGGGAGGTGCGCATTCAGGAGAAGCGGGACCAGAAGCGGGCGCAGAGGCAGCAAAATCGTTATCAGGCTGGCAACGAGAAGCGTGGGAACTTCCAGAAGCATTTCAGGGACCACCTGCTGCAATAAAAGCTTGGTTCTGAGGGTGTGGATGAGGTTGATCGTGATTGCCGATCACTCTATGATGGAATGGCATTGGACACCCAGCGGTACAGAGCGCTCGAAAGTCCTGCGCCATGGCTTCAAGCAAGTCGAATTCCTAATGCGATTGATGGAACAGTCAGCTGTCACTCAAGCCTGACGCTTGTTGCATCCTGATCAATATCGATTTGACGCCTGACGAACCGTCGAATCTCGTGACGCAGGACTTCTTGATGAGCGCTCCGTAGAAGAAGCAGCATTCGGCAATTGAGCCGCAAGACCCCATTGACTGGCTCCCCTGATCACATGCATTTCCTGTGACATCAATTTGTCCCACTTGCACGAGCCGAAGTCCTGGCTGCACAGTGGATTGGCGGCTCCTGAGCATTATTAGTCCAACTCTGCTGCCCAAAGTCGGTGTATGACCGTGTAGGGTGTAGCTGAGCCGATGCCGAGCTGTCAGCGCGCATTGACGCGAGCACAGCGATCTCGTGCACGAGTGAAAAGTGACGATGTTTGCTTCCCACCGCTCCTGCTCTATTCGACCACGTAACACAAGCTTGATCCCGACTAAGGTGAAACCTGCAGACCCTGATGCGAAATTCAATGACCTGATTGTAAGCGTGACCTGATAAGAGCAAGCGCTCCATCGTCCGAGCCTTTTGAGCCCCTTCGACGACTTGATATCTCTCCTTGCTATTCACTGGTGCGGACATCTCACCTTTCACCGACAACCACGTTGCGTTCGCTAGCGTGCAGTCGTCATTTGCCAAGAGAACGGTGCTAGCAAAGGTCAACGGCTTGGCGGCGAGTGTTCGGCAGTCTGCCTCCCGCTCCTGTCGGCTCCACTTTTGCAACCAACGGCAACCAGGCCAAACCTTCAAAGTTGGCAGCTGCCTCCCCGAATTCGCTTTTGCAAACACTTAAATTCGACATCGACAAACAGAGCAAGATCCAGTTCGGACTCACAACCAGGCGCGATACTTGGTGTTCTGGATTTCCTTGCTGAGCGGCCGTCGATATGGATCTCCTCAAAGTTGAGCAGCAGCGCCAAGCCCTGGAGAAGAATCTACAGGAGTTGCGGCAGAGTCTCAAGTACTGGCAGACATTTGAGGCGGAATATGAGGGTCTGAAGGAGGAGATTCTGGAAGCCCAGCCAAACGTCGATTCTGCCAAGCTTACAGAGATCTCGAAGACATACAATGGAGACTTGGTCACGGAGCAGGTCATTCTGGAGCTTTCAGGTCTGGAGAAATCGGCACCTCGGACCGGTCAGCAAATAGTGCGTGACATCGAGCGAAGACAGGAGTACGTGCAGAAGAATGTCGAGATCATCCAGCGCAGATTCTTCAACGCTGAGGCCAAGCTGGAGGAGTTCGACTTTGCTGCTACACGTGACAGCGAGACGGGTTTGCCACTCACGGAGATCATGGAAGAATTGGACGATGATGACAACGTCATATCGAGCAGTCTATCGCAACCAGATGTGCAGCAGAGTCGGCTTGTGGAGGCGTTGAAGCAGGCAGGCTTGAGTCAAGATGACCTTGCGAGTGGCGAATCTGAGAAACCGCTGAAGCCTGCTATCACGAATGCGACTCCGTCCCCGCCAGTATCCGCAATGCCTTCTGCTCCGCCCACGATCGAGAAGCGTGCAAAGTCGACCAACGACATCCCACTGGCTTCTGGTGACTATGCTGAGGATGACTTCGAAGGGCCTCATCGCCCACCTTTGCGGAAGAAGTCTGTCTCTTTCGCAGCCGATACCAAGGAGCCGCCAGAGATCGTCAAAATCGAGTCCGAGGACGGCAAGAAGACTGTGTCTTTCGCGGAGAAGGTGGCAGTCGCACCTGCTGCACCTCCACCAGACTCGCGCTCAGTCTCATTTTCGCCAAAGGTCGAGGAGATTCCTGTGGGTCCACTGGGTCCTGCTTCACCGCAGGTTGCAGCTCAAGCGGGAGCAGCACAGCCTGAGACCGAGTCGGAAGCGCAAAAGGAGCTGCGGGCATCATTTAAGCCTGGTGACAGGGTCAAGACGCTCGACGACGACGATGACCTGATCAAAGAGGAGATCGTGGCGCCTGAAGGCGAATCAGAGGAGGATGCACAGACTCGGCGCGAGATGCTTGACTACCATCTCAACGAGGTTGGGCACATTGTAGCAGAGATGGATCTTTCTGAGGGTCTTGGCGATGATTATGATGAACTTGACGACGAAGAATATGAAGATGATGATACGAGCTCGCATTACACAGGCTCCACCTATCTGGAAGACGAAGACACGCCGTACACGAGTGGACTGTCAGACGATGAGGACGAAGATGAGCATGGTCGTACGAAGGGCAAAGTCATCAGCGACGACTACCACAAGCAAATGCTGGCTATGCAGGAGCGCTTGATCGGCAATTTGGGTCCAGCGCCGAAGGACGAGGAGCTTCAAGATATTGACGGCGAGATCGATCCTGCGGATGTAAGGCGGCTGGTGATTCGTGGCGAGAATAGCTCTGTCTCGTCAATCGCCTCTGACAGCAGTGATAAGAAAAAGAAGCGTGTCAGCTTTGCTGAGTCGGTCGATGTCGCCGAGCCGGTGAAGGCACAGAAGACGTTGGCTGGCGAGAATGCCGCTCCAGTGTCTGAGATAGTCGCTGAGAGGAAGACGGAAAGCACGAAAGTACCGCCACCAACTCCAACGAAATCGACTTCTAGATTCAAGAAGAGCCGCGAGGAAGCCGTCGAGCAGCCGCGAGTGGACGAGGATGGAGTACCTCTGGGACCAGCTGGTCGCACACTCGCTGAGAATCTGGTCGAACGCCCTGCGGCCGAGAAGCGCAACAAGGCACCGAGTGCGGACGATCCTGATCCTATTGCCGAACGCCGCCAGCTAGCTGCTGAGTATTATCGCCGTCGCAACGAGATGGTCCGTCAACAGGGCGGTTTCAAGATTGATCGCGAGGAGGACGAGGCGCTGGGTGAATTGATGGAGGAGAGAGATGGGAAGCTGAAGAAGGTCAGCCGCTTTAAGGCTGCTAGATTGAAGTAGAGTGGTAATGCCAGGTAATTCTGGGACGTCACGAGTGACGTGAGACTGGAGTAAGTACCTGTAACGGATGGCTGATGCGCGTGGCGCCGCCTTCAAACGGCGTATTCAAGGGCACAGGGTGTCGAATTGGTTATGCGAGACGGACTGTCTACAAGTGGTGAAGCTTTGGTCATGCTGCAACCGCTTTACAACCAGTCCTAGAGTGATGTTCTAATCCAAGGGACCTCTGACGCTGGATCCCGATTCACTCACAGGTTCCGGTGATTGAATCATCCCTTACATACTGATCCTCCTCATCACATGCCTAAGCGACTTAGATCAGATCGGCACGATATTCCCTCAATGAGCAGAATCCTTTCGTCGACGTCAACAGAAGCTTGATCTCCGCCCGACTATCGCCTGCATGTGCCAATATGCAGGTCCGGGGCCAAAGCCGAGGGTTTGTGCATCAGCCGCGCGCTATGGTTCTGAGGCCCGCTTTGACGTATCACAAACGATGCATATACACGACTTTTGTGTTACTGCTTACGACTCCAGGTGTTACCGCCTGATCGAGCACAGTTCCACAAGCCGAGTGCTGCCTCATGCATTGGTGCACCGCTTTGTGCGTCGCTTGAGATTGGATGGATATCGTACTTCTGTAGTCGCTGGGTATTAGATGATGTGAGATGTCATCGACTGCATCCAGTGGACCGGATGCTGAAGGAGAGAAGTGTTAGGACTGACTGACCGCAGTGCGATCAAGACTTAGTCGCAGCCATCCTCGCCCCCACGCGTCGCAGGTTCATTGGTGCTATCATCCAGTCTGCTGGGCTCGCTCATGCCTGTACGTCTCCCGAGGCACAGGACCTCTGATTTTCGTCGACGCTGCACGCCTTGCTGCACGCATACGACGTACATTGTTACAGATATCTTGAAGCTCTTGTCTGACCCACCGCGAGGGTTGGCGCAACAGGTACGATGTACTCGCGCAGAAGGATTCAGAAAAGTGCACACCCTCTTTACAAGTGTCGTGCTCGCTGTTTCACCGGCTCCTGTTAGCTTTAGTCGTCGCATTGTATTCAGCAAGTATATTGGTATCACTGTATCATACTGGCCGCTGGGACGATGGATGGGCTAGCGAACCATGCTGAGACCACCCGGCTCGCGCTGGTCGCGAGGGATGCGCTCGAGGAGTATGGGCTTAGGCGGTACGAGATCAATGAAGCGGTGGCGCTATTGGTTGTCTTCACCACCTTTGCTAGTAGGTCCTGCACTGGTAATGGCTAGCAAGGTTCTGGTGCTGACTGCTGGTTTCAGTGACAGCTTGTGTTCTGCGCCTGCTGGCCATTCTGATACGACAGCGTCCAATTGGTCGGTTCTCGTGGGAGTTCGCGTGGGTAGAGTCACTCGCTGATCGAACAGACCACAGGCTTGGATGACTGGAGCATGCTGGTTGCGTTCCTGTCCATGATAGGTATAACAGTCACGTCTGCCATTGGCCTTCACAAT
Source organism: Teratosphaeria zuluensis (assembly GCA_007113905.1). Classification (NCBI taxonomy): domain Eukaryota; kingdom Fungi; phylum Ascomycota; class Dothideomycetes; order Mycosphaerellales; family Teratosphaeriaceae; genus Teratosphaeria; species Teratosphaeria zuluensis. The sequence continues at coordinate 730,293 of VCMQ01000016.1, forward strand.
TACAATGGCCTCTTTACCGGTCAGACGGGTGAATCAGACTTCCTGAAGGTGGGCCATCCAGGATAATCGGCTCGAGTCTCTACTGATGCAGCCTCAGACTATCTTCACGTTCGAGCTGCTGGGCTCCATATCAGTGAGCTTTGTAAAGATATCAATCCTGTTCCTATATCTGCGAATCGGTGATTGGAGCCCTGGCTCGAAGCCTGCGATCAATATGCGCGTGTGCTGACTTACTGTAGCTGGGAAGATAAAGACGCCATTCTGGTGGTCAACAATGGCAATGTTGGGCATCGTTACCTCGATGACCGTCGTCACCGTCGTCATGTGTTTCGCGCAGTGCACGCCGTTCTCTCATATATTCGATCTCACTGGGCCCGGTACTTGTCTCAACATGACCGAATATTACTATGGTGAGTCCGTGTCCATCCCATGCAGACATAGTGCTTACACTGACGGCGTCCGGCTGCTTCAAGTCATTGCGGCTTACCTTGTCGCTTCAGACATTGCAATTGCTGCAATGCCAGTGCCGATGCTCTGGGGTCTCAAAAAGCCCACACGAGAACGAGCCGTCCTAGTTGCGCTCTTCGCCATGATGCTGGTTCCGGTCATTGTCAGCATAGCTCGTTCCACGTTGGAGATTGAAATCGGCCATCTCAACAGCATCAAGATCGGCACCAAGATCAGTCTACGCTCGATGGAGCTCAGTGTCGTCGAACTCGACTTGGGCATTGCCTGCGCCTGCGTACCGAGTATCAAAGCATTGATAGCGCCTAACAGACTCTCTAGCCAACAATTTCCATCACAACAGCGGTCGTCGGGAGCGGAGAAATCAGGTCAGGGGCAGCATACGTGGCGGTCAAGGCTGGAGTCAATGAGGTTGGGAAACACTGCGAAGAGTGCTGAGGACGGTACGCTGGAGCTGATCAGGACAAATCCGTCAGAAAGCGAGGAATGGATAGGCAGTAAAGGCGCAATACCAGGCCCGTTGGCTCCACATAGCTCGACAGCGGAATTTGCTGGGATCAAGGCATCTGCCAATAAGTCTGAATCGTCCGTTAGGGTGATGGCGATATGATTTCGGGGTTTGCTGATGAACAAGTAGTTTGGTATGTAAAGATCAGGCATTCAAGCAGTATAGCAGTAAGACCGTTTGAGGTTTGCAATGACTTACGAACTTGTTGTCGCTACACTCATCCATGTCTTCTTCATTGGAGTCATTACTGTTCTACTATGCTTGCACATCAGCAAGCTAGAGGTAAAAGCCACAACGATATATTGCACCCTGCTCAACTTCACCACAGCTCTACACAAACACCTTACCCAAGCCATGGACCTTGCGGGCTATAACGATCGCCCAGAATCGCCCCCTCGGGGAGCACAGAATTCAGCGAGCCGCCTCCGCACAGCCAGACCACCAACACCTCATTCGAGACACACAATCACCTTCGCTGAAGCTAATGAGATGTTACCATCACTCCCTGGTACGCCTCGGATCTCCTCTGCTCCTTTGGTGAACCACATTACTATAGATGAGTCTCAGACAGAATCGCATGCGGCAGCAAGTCCACCGCCACCAGAATTGATCGATTTGCTGCGGGATTGCCTAGATCAATCTCACGGAAGGCGGCAGGCGATAGAAAGGGCTGTTGAGGGTCTGTGGGAGGCGCGTGAGGCTCTGGGAGCGATCGAACAGGCTGCTCGGAATGCTGTGGATTTTCTCGAAAAGGAAGCGGAAGCCTGAGGGTGGCGCATTCGCTTATGTACACTCGGGCTGATTGAAGGTTGGTGGAGGATTGTACGAGCTGATGGTTACGTGGGTTGTTTGTGAAGTGGATGGTTGAGCTTGCTGTCGTTACAGTCATTGGATCGTGCTTCATAGGAGATATAGCTGATCCTTACGCTTGTCCACCAGCAACAGCAAGGTCATTACGCAAGCAGCATGTACATGTACGTTGCTTATTGCTCTCTTCACTTGTCAGTCTGCATTCTATGGATCAGGACATGGACTTGGCGGGCTACAATGGCCACTCAGAGTCACCATCGCCGATCAGCTATAGCCCCTCGTCATCTCCTTCACGCTTCAGGACCACCTATGAAGTAGAGGAACTTCTTTCGTCATCTGAAATTGCTCAGATGCCCAATGGGACCCATGTGGTCAACCACAGCGCCGTAGGTGGCGCCATCCTGCCTGCAGAGATAGATGAGAGTTTACCCTCCTTGATGGCCCGGCTGCGGAAGATCCGCGATCTTGCGCGAGATAATAGATCAATGCTGGAGGAAGCTGCTCAGGTGCTGCATACCGTTGATGACCAGGGAGCGGTGGTTGGTGTCATTGAGATGCTGCAGACTGCCAGCGGAGCTTTGCGAGCCATGCGGAACGAGGTTGAGGACGCTATGTACGATCTCATTGACATGGGAGAAAGAACTTGATCTCATGTTTTCTAGGCATTATTATTTGAATGTGTCTCGCGAAGTCCGTCCCAGTCTTGGCGTCGCGTTGCTGACATGGGGCCGGTCTCTGACCACATGCACGTTCCCACGTTTCTCGACGCGAACCCTATACGTGTCTGAGAAAACATATCGAGAGTCACGATAGTTGCGTTATAACATTGACGTCAAAAGAAAGTGCAGCACATCAGGCTGTGGCACGTGAACAAAGGAACATTGGAATGCGCAGTTTGCGGCAAGTGCGATGTCTGGAAAGAAGTTTCCTCTCACTACGCTTTAGCAACAACTCCCGAAGTCGATCCTTCTCGCTGTACCTCAATCGCAATAAATACAACACCTCTTCCGATATCAGCAGACCGAGAGTACAATCGGCAAACAACAGCAAGATGGCGAATACGGCAGGATTCTCTACAACGCTGCCCGTCGAACAGATGGGCGGCCCCTACAAGAGTATGGCAGGGAAGCTTCAACAGCCTCTGCTCAAGGCGCTGGAAGTGAAGGGATACCAGTAAGACTTCGCGCCATCAGGAATCGTCTATATCGATGCTCCGGATAGCCTGTATACCTTGCGCCTTCGCAAGATGTGCTGCGTCCAGCTGACACTTTCGCAGGTTCATGTCCCCAGTCCAAGAGAGAGTTCTCAATGAGCTACCGAACTTCAGAGCAGACTGCCTCGTGCAAGCAAAGACTGGCACTGGAAAAACGATAGCATTCCTATTACCGACACTGCATAGCCTGCTCACTGACGGCTCCGTGCCTGCTGGTCAGGTTGGTGTACTCATCATATCACCAACTCGCGAGCTGGCGACTCAGATAAAAACCGAATGTGATCTGCTCACATCCCAGCTCAGACCTGCGATCGACTGCCACACCGCTTACGGTGGTACGAAGAAGGAGCAGCACCTCAAGGCATTCCTTAACGGCAGACCGACTGTCCTCGTGGCCACGCCGGGCCGACTGAACGATTATCTATCAGACGACTATGTCGCGCAGAAATTTCGCAATCTGCGCACCCTCATCCTGGACGAGGCTGACACCATGCTGGAGGCTGGCTTCTTGCCCGATATTACGAAAGTCTTGGGCAGAATACCGCCGAAATCACAAGGGTGGCAGGGGATGTGCTTCTCCGCCACAATGCCAGACAAGATCAAGGCTGTGCTCGGCAAAGTCCTGAAACCAGGCTACACGCACATAACGACAGTCGATCCGAACGATGTGCCAACCATTGAGCAGGTCGACCAATATTCGATCATCATCCCGAATGTGGCGGACACTTTCCCGTACCTTACCGCTCTTTTACAACAAGAGCGGAGACAGTCACCTCAAGATTTCAAGGCCATTGTCTTCGGCACGACCGCTAATGGTGTGGGTCTGATGTACGACTTGTTCAAAGTTCTTCTTGGCAGCGAAATCAATATCTACGAGTTACACTCGCGTCTAAGTCAGAGTGCCAGAACGAAAACGACCGAGGAGTTCAAGAAGGTATCGACGGGCATAATGTTTGCCTCAGACGTGATCGGCCGCGGCATGGACTTTCCAAACGTCAATCTCGTGGTTCAGATCGGCCTACCGAGTAATGGCGAGCAGTACGTTCACCGTGTAGGTCGAACGGCACGCGCCGGAACAAGCGGACGTGCTGTCATCGTCCTGACGGAGCAAGAGCAGTACTTTCTCAAAGTCAACAAACATCTTCCCATCAAATCCTATACGGTCGACATTGCAGCCAGTGCTACGCAAGCGGCAGCTGCGGTTGAGCAGGCTTTGGGGAGCGTGGATGAGGTAGCAAAGAACAAAGCATATCAAGCCTATCTTGGGTTCCAAAAGACGTTCATGAAGAACCTGCGACTGGATCCGCCAGGCCTCGTGGCTTTGGCGAACGAGTACGCAGCTTCATTGGGCTGCCCTGAGCCGCCAGTCATCGACAAGCAGGTCGTGGGCAAGATGGGTCTCAAGGGCGTCAAGGGCTTGAATGTTGGGCATTTGGAGAGGGGACCCAGGCCTAGCCCTGGCAGACGTCCACCAAATCAGAACGGTGGTGCGCTGGGTGGACGTGTCGAAAAGCCCGTCACTAGGCAGAATGGTGGAGCTCGGAGTATGCACCCTGAGTCAGAGCATGGGCAAGGCGGTGGGCGCGGCAGAGGAGGGCGAAGAGGCAGAGGAGGCAGGAGAGGCGGCGGTCCAGCCTCATCAGCACAGTCGCAGGGCTCACAGCAGCCAAAGTTCGGGGCAACGGCAGATACCGATTTCTTTCGGGGTGGCTTCAGAGGTGCTTGAAGGCAGAGCGGGGCGGTCTGTGGATGAGTGATTACGTCAAGGTGCGAAGAGCGCATTTGCAATGTAATTGTGATTGAGTGTAAGGCGTTTGGCGCTATTTCTGGTAAGGCATAGACGATAGACGGAGATCACCAGTCACCCTAGCCATGTAGAAGTTCTCTCAAGTGTCGAACCATCAGAATGTCTACAAAGGCCGTCATCGGTCAATATGTCTGCGTTGATTGCCCTACACGAGTTTTACTGTTCCGCATGCGAGATGCGTGAGTAACGAGCGCTCTCGGCTCCAAATTCGTTGAAGGAATGATTTCGTACCGTCACCATCACATGCCACTTGCACGTGCTTGGCCGAGGCTCACGTGCACGACGCGTGGAACGAGGAGGATAGGCCGACTCAACTATGCTTCGCATAAGATGAACTGGCCCGCCAGTTCATACTTTAAAGGACGAAGCGGGAAATGCTCTGCTCGACTTTACATGTACACGGTTCATGTGGCTACGCAGATGAGAAGTGTTGGCCGGACCCTTCGGATCAGCTCGCGCTTGCCTTATCGTCATTCAATTATTTCACATACAACCTAGCCAATCGAGAGGTACTTGGTGTTTCGACTAGACACTGTGGCACTATCTCTCAGCATCGTGCAGGCGGGTTTGTCAGCTCAAACTGCTGGTGTCGCTCCTTATAGGTGGTCATATTGATCGGCCAGCTTCACCACCCGCACCACCAACACCTTTATGGACACGACGAAACGACAACACGCAATACATTGATGGAAACTTCGAACGCCGTGACCAAAAACAAGGAGATGCGCGTTGCAATTAGGGAAAGACTTAATATCCAACCTCGATAAGCTGCGAACAGATCGTTTTGTCGACGGCTATGTGCTTGCGCTAACCCAACAATTCATAACACCATTTTTCTCATCACCGTCGGATAGTAGATTTACTCATGATCAACTCGGACTGCTCGTCAACGCTTATGCGTTGTTGAATGCAATCGGGCAGCCAAATGCAGCGGCGGAGCCGTTGCCAGTAAAGAATGGGTTGATCTTGCTCGCCATCCATTGAAGATTGGCCGTAGGAGTCTGCGGGACGCTGCCACCACCGAACTCGGCCGGATCGTTCTCAGTCGCGAGCTGGTAGAGCGCGCAAGCGACGCCGGCAGGGGTGCTGCCGTTGAACATGCCGTTCGAGATGTATGGACCGTCCTGGCCAAAGCCGACGAAGGAGTTGGGAGTGCCGGTGTTAGCGCCAAAGGCAACCGGGTGAAGCTCGTACTGAGCAAAGATCTCGGCGGCGACAAGAGGTATGGTGTACGGGTCGACACGGGAGTACCAGTTCGGTGGGATCTGCTCCTTCTTGAAGAAGTAGTCCATGGTGGTCTGGTCTGGAGTGCCGAGCTCGCCGAGCGATGGGAAGAGCTCACTGTCAAGGTGTGAGAAGACGTTGTTACTCATTGACAAAGCAGAAGACTTACTAAAGGAAGGAGGCAGCACCGAAAAGCAACAAAGACTTTGGGCCGAAGTAGAAGTTGCCGTTCGTCGAGCGGGACTCGTTGTACCTCTGGTAACGATAGAGAGCGATGTTCTGGCGGTTGAAGTCGCCATTGGCGTACTTGGACATTTCATTGTACAAGGTCTGGTTGAAGTCGTAGTTGTCGCCATTGGCAAGGAAGTAGTCGTTGCGGGTCAACGAAGTGTCACCCTCAAACTTGTTGTGGCCATCTAGACCGAGCTCGGGTCCAGCAGCAGGGACCGCAGCAGTGCGAGTAGTGGCATCGCAACCGAGAGAGAGCTTGGTGGTGCCTAATGGGTCACCGTCGAGACCGACACCGAGGGTTGCGAGCAGGACTGCAAGATCGTAGCCCACGCCATAGACGTTCTGCTGGGCGTCGACGAGTTCGGTGAAGTTGGTGATGCCGTCGTGGGACAAGACTGGCGGAGGGTCAGCAACCAGCAATGGTCACGCGCTGCGAGTTCATACTTACAGTGATGGTTGGCAGCCGTGTTCAAACCGGGGCAAGGACCACGAATGTCGTTCTTTCCCGGAGCTTCCCACTGATGGGCAGTGTCGCCCTTAGCCGGCACCAAGTTGTTGGCGCAGACCTGGTAGCCTGGAACACCGCCGATGGCACCACAGTATGGGTACTTGGCACTGATCGGGACGGCGGGCGTGTGGGTCGGGTTGAAGGGGCACGAGGCAGCGTCGCCGGAGGCACGAGCAGCAAGCACCTTGGTTGGGGTGCCCTCGTCGCGCTTCATCTCCTCGGGGTCCATGCCAACGTGAGTAGCAACCCATGGGAAGGCGGCGGCCTGGCCGGCCAGGGCAATAATTGCAGTCTTGGCGAACATGATGTCTGCTCAAGGTGAAGATATGAAAGGTGCGAGTGGTGAATATTGCCAGAAATGCGGGCTCGCGGCGCTCCATATAACAATCCCCTGACCTACCTGTTTACTTACTGCCTGAAGCTAATTGTGCTATTCCCCAGCAACCTCCGGGCGACTACAGACTGGCTGCACTGCCCCCGAGTGACCCCGAAGGCAACCTCTTACATCTGGCGGGTCTAGACAATCGACCGTCCGAGGCAAGGCATAGGAGGCCAAGGCACGCCGCTCCAGGTACATGTTGACATACCACAGCCATGACCAGGACATACTTCAACCTATTGAGGCGACTCTCACTCAGACGGCTGTTAGGCATTCTCAAGGGCCTTTTGGGCGGCTGATGGCGTCCCTTGGCTTGCATCGCGGGCGGCGCCATTATGAGGGGAAGCTGAAGTTTCGATCAGCAGGGCCTAGAAAATGGCGCCGCCTTCGACGTAGTAGGCGAAGGCTTGTCTGTTAGAAGGAAGGCTTGAATGCGCCTTCGAATCCTATACAGCCCGGGAGCGTGTCCTGGAGATGAACGGCTGACCCAGAAGGTCGAGCGGGTTTGCATCATTGGCCGCATTCGTAGGGACAGCACGTAGTGTTCCAGACTTCTTGGTGTCCAACAAACATCGACCTAGCGAGACCTGACCAAGGTGGATTGCCCCGCTGCGGATTGGTCTACTCTGCCATTTTAGAGCACCATTAGAGGCTTTGGAATCACGCCGATCGATTGGTGTTGCATATACAGGTCCCCACGGAGGTCAATGCAACAAGCAGGAGTTGTGTCGACTGGTCGAGGATAGACTGTCTCCAAACGCAAGCCGACTTTTCAGACGAGCGAATCGAATGCTTCTGATTGCTCATCTTGAACGGATGGCTTACTTGACGTCAAGAATAAGCATCACTTGCATTGCCGATCGGAATTCCAGGCGTCAGGGTCTTGCTGCGGAACGGGACGCCACGCCCTCGGTGCCTCGGCCTGTCCCCCGGGTTCTAGCGACATGGTCCAAAACAAATAGTGACTTCCCTATTGGGAAATGCTCGACATAGCTGCCATGATCACGCCGAGGCTGTAATGTCGTTGTGAGCGACATAGCTTCATTCTGGCCTTCGACCATGATTGAGATCAGCTATGTAACGTGCATGGCATTTCGTCCGACACACGGCCCACGTTGGAAGCAACGAGAGCTTCAAGGCAAAGAGGCTCATGCCACGGTAGGATTGCATCGTTCCATGAACAAGGTTTTCTTCTGCGCCTGCTTGTCGCAAGACGCGAACTTGGCAGGTTGTGGAGACGACTTGTGGTTGGCAAGGAGGTCGAGAGAGCTTCCTCGGAGCTTGAAGGCTCTGCCTCAGGCTCTCCGCCGTCAGAGGTGCATGAAAATGAGATCCAGACCGATAATGGAGAAATGCATTTGCTTCGTGCGCAGGAGCAGCCGCGGCTCTGAGCGGTTGCAGCGCTTCAGGTCGTGCGCGATTCTAGAAACGACAAGAAGGACTAAGGCGGGATGTTACAGAAGCTGCTTAACATATCCGAGTAGCCCTGGCCGCGCGAAGTCCGACCTGGTTCTGTCATGGGCTCGTACGCTGTTGCCAACATGGGGAGTGAGTACTCGGAGAGACAGATCCCATTGATAACATGAGGTCTACTTAGTGCCCTAAGGCCGTCGCAAGCATCAAGCATGGCGGCAAAGGCTGCTGGGTGAATTGAGGTAAGCCTGAAGGAAGTGCTGGTCTGTTATTTCCCCGCCAATTTGTTCATATCGCATCAGCATGCTCATGTGATCGCACGGCTCCAACCTCGAGACACACACCACTTCAATCAACGATTCCTCTCGCGAACGAAAGGACAGCCCGGCAGGAATATGGCTCACGCCAGATTAACACAATGAACATACATATAACATCCCAGACCTCAGGTCTTCCACCGAGCCCCACACCACCCTCAATGATGCACCTTCCCCCTCCTATGCATCCTCGCATGCCCACCACTCCCAGCACCACCGCCCGGCTGCTCCGTCTCCTCCGCCGCACCACTGCCACCCGCACCACCACTATCCCCATCAAAACAAATCTGCCACTGCGGCTGCGTAGGAAAATCCACTTTCCGCCCCGTGTTCGGCACCGGCCTCTTATACTCCCTCTTACTCTCGTCATCCGAGCTCTCCCCATCGTCCTTCTTGGCCGTCGCATTGGGGCACATAGTCGGTTGAATGACTCCGCTACCATCAGGCATGGTCGCATTCGGGAGGTTACCGAAAGGTTGGTTACCAGGGTTCAAGGAGGTGTTATTTGTCGCGGTCGTGTTGGGAGAGGGTGAGGGGAAGGTGGAATTCGTGAGGTTGGAGAGGCGGAAGTCAGCGGGGAGCAGCCAGGTGACGACTGTGTTGGCGGGAACGGTGCCGCGCCAGGTTAGGTTGGTGGCGGAGAAGGTGAGCGTGACGTCTTGGTTTGTGCGGGGGAAGCCGTTGAGGAAGACGATGACTGTGGAGATTGATGCGTCAGTCTTGCACGTGTTCTCGCCCGTTAAGCAATGGGTTTGAAATGCGTATAGCGAGTCGGCTGAGGGTCAAGGAACTGATTGAGTGTCGCGAGATCCCATGTGGCAGAACGATACGACGTGTGAGGAGGAACTCTGGACTTACCCCAACTCCCATCAGGATTCTTACTCGCCGTCGTCCAGAACTGCGCTCCGTAATCCATACTCGAACCAATCTGCGGCGTCTTGACATCGTACTTCACCGCTCCCCTCCTAATGAACCGCGAAAAATGCCCCATCATGTAGTAATCGTGCGTTTTCATATACACGTCGCTCGAATTCACCATGATCATCGGGTAGCACGTCGCGCAACCGCCGTAGGGGCTTCGAGGGCCGAAATCCGGGTCGGTGCCCATGACCTTTATTATTAAAAGTTAGCAGAGTAGGATTGATGCGCGTTGGGAGGAGGGATGAGAACGTACCCAGTAGATCCCACCCGAACTCCCATTATTAAGTGAAGGGATGAAATTCTGTGCGATCCAAAAATTCGCCTCCCCAACCACCACAGCCGTATTCGCGCACTCCGTCATGAATTGCGGGACATGCGGGAAGGCATACGAGAAATCCTGCAGGACATCGTACACGGCGACGGGATCCTGATAGCAATGCCAACCCACCGCATCCAAGAGTCGAGGATCATGCTGCATGATCCTGTACGGGAAAACGGGCACATCGGTATTATGATCGTAGCCAATAATCTTCACGTCTCGCTTGCGCATCTCGGCCGTCAAACCCCTCTGCAGCATCGCGGCTTGATCCAGCGAATCCATGTACATACTCGTTGTCCCGCCCCTTGGATTCAGCGGTTCATTTTGAGGGGCGATAGCATTAACCACCACCCCAAACTCCTCCCGAAACGCATCCACATACTTAGTGAAATACGTGACCGCGGCATCAATCCAATGCGGGTTTATGGAATTGTTTGCGTAGATGTGGTTAGCGATGTCCGGGGGCGCGACGAAGAGGGCGTTGTTTTTCATCCAGCCGGGGAGGGACCAAGGGGCGCCGAGGAGCGTGACGTCGCCTTTGTATTTTCCCATGAGGGCGAGGTATTCGGCCATGCGGCGGCCGTAGGGGCCGAGATTGAAGTTGCTGAGGTCGGGGTCCGGGGAGCCGGAGTTGAAGTCGAGGCCGTTGTCGTTGTAGCTGTATTGGTTTTGGCTGAGGTCCGAGGAGCCGATGGTGTGGCGCATGAAGCCTGCAATGGAAAGAGCATGAGGTCAGTTGATGTTGTTATGATGAGGCATTCTTCTGTCCATCATCTGCATACCCATGTTGTTGCCGTGCTGCCCGAACAGCTCCTCCATGACTTGATCCCTCAGACGCGGTTCCAGCGCATCAAACACATCAACGGTCGAATCCGTCCAAGCCATCCCAAACCCCAGAATTTCCTGCTTCGCACCCGCAGGACTCGAATCAATTACCACACTCCTCTGCTCAGTATCACATCCAAAATTTCCCGGGTCGGTAAAAGTGGTAGTAGTGTTTGTGTTGGTCGTATTCGTATTCGTGTTATTCAAGCTCGTAGTAGAATTGCTCGTCGCCAGAATCGGCGGCGGACCAGGCGCAAGTTGTCGCGTTGTTCCGCTCGTGTTGCCAGAGACGACGATGCCATCAGTAATGAATGCTTGGACTTGGAATATCGGTCGGTCTTTGTCGCCGATGCCGCCTGTTGGGCCGGAGCCGCCTGAGGTACCATAGTCTTTGATGGATTGGGTGGTAGCGAGTGTAATGAGCGTGAAGAAGGAGATGGAAGAAAGAGTGGACGCCATGTCGTGCAGAGGCCTGGTGGAGGCGACTGATGTTGGACCCACTGGTCAATGGCTAAGACAGACTTACTTGGCTTCATTCTCTACAAGAGCTAAGCTGCTGGTATATGGCGTCTTGCACATTTGCCGCATGGTGCAGCGATCGTTCCAGCAGTATGAAGTGAGGTTGCTGTAATCAAACCTTCGACCCCAGATTTCGTTCATCGCTGTAGCCAAGACGTTTCTGTGCATGGTGCTTCCCCCACGCTTCTGTTATTATGCAGGGTTGTTGCGGGCGCTGGCTGTCTCATCCGAACATGTCCGACGACAGTCAGCAGACGATCAATGGTTGATTTAGCTTTTCGATCTGGATTGCGGTACTTGCGCCGCAACAGCATGGGCTTGCCAGTGCACAAGTGTGTCTTATCTGATGTCTGTGAGATTTATAGTTTTGAGGTGTGCATGACTAGTGCTGGGACGTGCCGTGTCGCAACTGCATTAAATGCGAATGCATTAGTCGTGAGCCTGTATACTTGCAACCGGCTTTGCACAATCCCGTCCATCCCCGAAACAAGAAAGCGGTATAGATTCAGGTTATTGAGCCGCCCATGAGGCGCTCTGTCATCGCCTGTACGCCATGAGAACCGACATGCATGCTCGACCAGGCGACCTTGCTACCGGCCTTGGCTCGCGCCTCTCGACTCCCTAGTCCGAGGCTCAGGAGCACACGAGATCAAGCTTGCATCTAGAATGCTCTGGTCGAGACCAATGGCGAATGCGCATGTGTTGTGCTTGCGACCTGCTTGTCCGCCTCCCCAGGTGACTCGGATGTCGATCTGACAGACCTTTATGGTCCATTCTGACGTCCAAAGACGGGAGCGTGATTGTCCCGGAGAAACTCATACGAGCCTTCGCAACGGCATCCTGCCTCATCGCTTGCTTCACGAAAATATCCAATTCAGCTTGATGCCTCCATACCTCATCTCACACCCTCCCGACTATATCCCTCCTCATCCGCAACACTATACATCCCCGACTCTACCATACTCTGACCCTCCTCCTCATCCCTAACCCTCTGAAACCCACTTGGGCTACCTCTCCTACTCCCAGGCGGCGCGTGCGGCTCATCGCACCCGTAGCTCAGCAGGCTCGGGTAGTATCGCCTCCAATTCAGATACGTGACCAACATGCCCAACAAGCTCCCAGCAATCACATCCGCGAAATCATGTCTGTAGTCTTCCAACCGACTAATCGCGATCATGGCGGCAGCCAGCAATGGCAAAAGACAAACCAGAATAACGAGGAGACTCGCACGCGGCGCGAGAGCTCTCGTCTGCGAAGCCAAGAACAACGCAATATACCCCAGCCCAGCGAACGCGAAACTCGAGTGTCCAGACGGGAAACTCCTCCACCCATCATGTAAAAGATGATGCCGCGTCTCAGTGCACACCTCGATCGTAACCAGTATATCCCTCGGCGCATCGGCATCAGGCTTACACCGCGCAATCAAATCCGGCCGCGGCCGCCCAATCGCATCTTTCAGCACATCGGTGAGGAAGGAGGTAAGGATAATCGAGGTCGCGAGGCCGAGGACGGTGACGTGCGCTTTGTGGATGGGAGGTTTGAGGAAGATGGTCCAGATGGCGAGGAGCGAGGCGGGGATCACGGCGGCGTAGATGAAGAGCATGACTGTATTGATATAACCATTATGATCAGCCTTTGACTTCACTTTACTTTTATCCATCTTGGGTTTTTCGTTGGATGTAGAACGTACACACTGGCACCCTCTCGACCTCCGCGTGCGGAAACTGCAACCTCGGATCATTAAGCCTGAAATGGCGATGGAATGGCTCGCCGATGAGTGCAATTACTATGTAGGCGGCGAGCAGGGCTGCGAGCCCGAGATAGTCGCCTGCATAGCTTTTGGCCCAGAAACGCTGGAACGCTTCTAAGAAAGTGGAGGGAGAGGAGGTGGGGGCGGGTTTGGATTTCATGCGGAAGGGGGGAGGGCGGTCGCTGGTGGCCATTATGAAGGGTTGTGGGGAAGGTAGTGGAGGAGAGGTGTGTGGAGTGTAGAGAGATGGGGGGAGATTAATGATGGCATGTGAAAGGGTGGTTGTATGCATGACGCACGTGCGCGTGCTGCATCCCTGCTGCCGATCGGTTCCGGGCTATCAATATCATCATGGTTTTTGCATTGTCATGACAAGGAGGTCATCACACTTCGTATCAGAATTTTGTACCTGAGCAGTTCGCTCGCAATAGACGACTGGATAGAGATACACGACAAAAGGCTGCTGGACACCGCGTTCCATCTCAATGAGAACCAAGATCATCTTCACACAGCGACTGGATCTTGCTCTATTGAACACTTGCAACATGCATATTCGACTGCGGCTGCCACAGAAAGACAATGTCAACGAAGCAGCAAAATTCTCACTGATCAACAGGTATGTTGGCCCAACTGCATCTAGCAGCACTCAGCCTGTGCTTTGGAGATGTTCTGCTCTACGCCTACATATGCGAAATGACCACCGGCCTTTCACGGCTCTCACGCAGCATAGCCGCAGCATAGCAGCCGAATTTGGCGAAAATCATCAATGATTTGCGGCTCTGGTGTTCCAAGCATTGAATTTCGTATGTGCTCTCCATCGTCGCACTGGCTGGCCGCGAAGAATGTCATGGCATGTTCCCAAGGCATGCCTGCCTGAGAGTGGCCTTCTCGATTGTTTTGCTCTCCGGCCATGCACGACTCTGGAGGTTTTGCGTCACGAATGGCCCAATAAGTGTGGCCCTGCGCGGGCGGGACAGCATTGTCCGAATACTGGGTGATTGTGGAAAAGGTTCTTCGGGTTGGACCAAAACCCTGACACAAGTCCGTGTCGCATAAGCCGAGGGCATCTTTAAGGCCGATCTCACCAAGAACTCTCTTGCACTCCATCCAGAGCGATGCGCACAGCGGACGTCCTGTGAACAGCGGCAGTCTTTGACCGAAGAACAGCTGTGGGGCACACGTTCCCGAGTCGAAGAAAGACCAACATTGGAAGTACCTCTTCCACGGACCGCCTGGAACTCCACCTCAATCAAGCCTCGCAATCTGCTCGCATTTAAATATTCGTCCATCACACCCAACGAGCTCGGCTATTCCCGACAATCTCGCGAGTGTTCCACACGTGCTCACCATCGCGCGTGTTTGACCCAGCGGTCGTGCAACAACCCTCAGGCTTGTGCAACTCTGCAGTGTTACTTGCAATCTCAGAGTATTAGCACACCCACACGAGCCATCTTACCGAATTGATTAAATCCTCCGACGATCTACATGTAGATCTGTACCTCGCCAAGCCTCAAGATGTTTGGTGGAGAAAGCAGAACGGGAGGAGGTCGTCCGCACTAAGGTTCGGGCAGCTCGATCTTCGCAAACTCATGGCTTCTTTGCACGACGTACTCGCGCAGGACCTCGTACATTTCGCTTCCGTAGGCGGTCATTAGTGGAGCTCATTGCTGCGCTGCCAATATGGAGGACGAGATACTATCGGAAAATCTCCGTACGAGCAATGCCCAAGATTGCATATATCAAGGTATGCATTCACTTTCGTGGCTTCTCTTTCAAACACCACCACCCTTCTTCTCAATCCGTAAAGGAAAAAGAAAGATGCGTTCCACAATACTCTTCGCTGTCGCAACGACAATCAGCCTCGCCAACTCCTACGCAGACCCGATGGAATGCACAGGCGTCTGCAACGACACGCACGACCCCTCCCTGATCCGCCGCTCAAGCGACGGCACCTACTTCCGCTTCTCCACCGGCGGCAGCATCGACATCCACACCGCCGACTCTATCACCGGACCCTGGGTCGGTGCCGGCACCGTACTGTCAAGTAGCGGCTCCTCAATCGACAACGCCGGCTCCGACGATGCCTGGGCGCCTGATGGTACGTAGAAAAGTCCTTTATTACCACGATCAATGTCCTAAAGATGGCTTTGGAACAGTCCACTACATAGACGGCACCTACTACCTCTACTACGCCGTCAGCACCTTCGGCACCCAAGTCTCCGCCATCGGCGTCGCGACCTCCACGACCATGGCCTCCGGCACCTGGACCGACCACGGCAGCACGGGCATCTCTTCCACAACCGGCGACAACTACAATGCCATCGACCCGAACCTCATCGTCGTAGATTCCACCAACTACCTCACGTTCGGATCCTTTTGGGGAGATATTTACCAAACGACGCTTGACTCGGATGCGTTAACGGGACCGGAGACGACGCCGTATGAAATCGAATTGAATACCACGAGTCCGCAGCCGAGTGAGGGCGCGTATGTGTTTGAGTATGGGGGATATTATTATTTATTCTTTAGTAGTGGGACCTGCTGTGGTTACGACACTGATAGGCCGGCGGCGGGGGACGAGTACAAAATCATGGTTTGCCGCTCGACATCCGTGGATGGGGACTACGTATGTCCACTCCCTTCCCTCCGTTTGAGGTGCTGGCTAATTTGTTTCTGGCAGGTCGATGAGAAGGGCACGTCGTGTCTGGAGAGCGGCGGGACGTTGGTTTTAGGTAGTCATGGGGTGGTGTATGGGCCGGGAGGGCAGGGGGTCTATGACGATCCGACGTATGGGCCTGTGTTGTACTATCATTATGTGGATACGAATATTGGGTATGCGGATGCGGATAAGGTGTTAGGGGTCAATACGATTGATTTTGGGAGTGGGTGGCCGGTTGTTTAGAGGAGGTTTGGCCCTTGGAGAGAAGGCAGGTCTGGCAGAGCAAGAAGGCGTGTGGCGATTAATCCGCAAAAGTCTTGATTGCACTTCGATAGATGGGTCGCCGTCTCAACATTCACGGATAAATTCCTTTGATGAACATGAATTTTTGACGGTCCCAATCTTGAGTCGTAAGAATGTATGCTTCCAGTCCTAGACATCTTTCATTTTCACTTTCTTGGATCCCAAGCACAGCCCTCCAAGCAGCGACCTGAATTACGGTCGTGAGGTAAAGATGCAAATCCGTGACAGCGAGCCAGAGAGCACGTGCGCGCGGGACTAGGTAGTCAACCCTGCTGCGGATCTTGCCTGAGCCAAGAATAGAACAATCGCGGACGAGGCAAGCTCTGTCTATCGTCGTTACAAGATCCTTCAACATCATAAGGATAGCTAGATTCAGTCTCAATCGCGTGGGCAGCTCTGTCTTGGGTACTTTGAGGACTACATGTACTATTTAAAAGTCAGGACTGAGTGTCGAAAATGGGATGTATGCTCTTACCGTGGTCTCGACCGAGAGGCGGCCTCACAGCCACGAGACATGCCGCGAAGGATTCTGCATTCGGCCCCCACACTATATGCTCTGTTGTGCAGCCTCGAACTCTACCTTCCCATACGCTTGTCGGCGGTCAACAAATTGCAACTTGCCAACATGCCGCTAGTGGACCGTTTGTCTAGCGAGGCTGAGCGGCTGAGCGTCAGGCTACTTTGAGCTTTCTCGCATCGCGCCAGCCTTCCCATGTGAAGCATGGATGTGTGATACAGGTATGTGTATTTCGGCCATGGGACTACGGAAATGTCGCATGTGGCTTTGGTAGGTAGCTGTTTCACAAACGAAGGTACTGTGCTGCTGTGGCAAGCTACAAGAAGGCCGCAGCTGTACAACCGCAGCTTCACCTCGCAGAGCTATATAGTTGGTCTGGTCGTGACCAAGGTCGGATCGTGGGCACAGATCTAGCACCGACTATTTGACAAGCAATAGGAAAATAGCTCTGTTCTGAGCATGTCATACAATCATGGCCGCGCCCATTCTGAGGCCAAAGCGCAGCTTCTGCCGTCCATCAGCACGCGCGAATCAACGACATCCTCGATGGGTCAACGTTCTTCTGCAGCGGATGAGAAAAGCGAGAAGGATCTACGACAGCTCCGAAAGAGGCTGTCGTCTGCTACACTCGGCCGCGTTGCCTTGGGCAGCTTGGCTGGAGCGCTGCCACTGTATTTCATCGCATTTGCTATCTTGGTTTACAGGCAAGATGGACAGCTTGCAAGCGATAGCTTCAGCCAACATTTGTTTCAAGCTGCCAAAGCCGTAAGTCGATCTGAAAGAACATGGGCTTGCTAGGCGCTGATTCATCTCGTAGGGCCCGACCATCTTCAGCATCATGTTCGCGGCCATCGTTGGCAGCTTCTTGAAGGCCATGGCTGCATCGGCCCTGGAAAGAGGCACCACTGTCGGATCGATCGAATGCTTGATGGCGAGTCGCACCGTGTCCGCGGCCGCAACAATGCCCCTGCGGATGCGGTATCTACATCCGCTCGTGCCGATGCTGCTGCTGCTCTGGGCTATGTCGCCACTCGGAGGGCAAGCAGCCTTGCGGGTCGTCTCGCCTGAAGCTGTGCTCATCAACCAGCCCTCGACTTTCTACTATCTGAACACCACGCCCGGTGTCTTCGCAATAGACGGCGCGGACGCCTTTGAGCAGTTCGGTACAGCAGTCGACGTCGTATTCAATGCGGCCTTGGTCAGCCCTGCAAAATGGAAGAATTCTTCCTACGACATTTTTGGCAATCTGAAATTTCCTATGCTGGAACCGATCGAGTCGACTCTCGCAATGGACACTAGTGCTGGTACGACATTAGTCACGAAGCATATCTCACCTATGGAGCATTGGTCGGTGTGCCAGTCGTAATGCCATCCACCGCAGGCAACTCCACCTTCAGCATGAGCACAACTTACCTGTACCCGAATTGTTCTCTCACAAAAACGATCTACAATGCTTCTGGAGCGCTGGCAGACCCTGCGGATCAACCAATAGCGGCCATGGACAATGTGAGCAACGGAGCCTATCTGAAAATCTTCTGGGATAGGCGTGGAAATCATACTGAAGGCTCGCCCTACCCGGTCATGCTGTCTTCCCTTTCGCAGTCCAGTGCGCAACAAGAAGATGCTGAGGCGGAAACGATCACACTGACAAACGCGACGTGCCAAGTCTCTCTCAGCAATATCGAGCAACGAGTGTCCTGCATCGCAGACGCCTGCAACACAACATCTATTCGTCGGATACCAGGACCACCAGACGGGGCGAACTTGACCGGCCTCTATGAGAGCACTGGGAGCTATTACCTCTTCGGTGGTATGATCAATGCCTCGTTGCCGGAAGGCAAGCCTTACCATCCAGGGTACTCCAGCGCATTCGAATACTATTTCGCGCACCCGGATGCCCCCTTCACTTCCTTATCCGGGATGGAGGCCGATGGAGGCTGGGCTACACTCGGCGACCTCGCACCAGAAATCTTCTCTCAACGCTTCGCGCAGCTATTAAACACGTATTATATGGCCGGCACAGACCCGTGGGTCCTGACGGGCAACTTCTCCGTGGCGGGCAATGAGTCTACGGGCGACACCGAAAGTGGGTATCTGAGTTACTATGTCAGCGCTGATAAAGACGGTGTGATTACTACCAGCGAGACGGTGTTGCGGTGCAACAGGCCTTGGCTGGGCGTGCTGCTTGTCACGTCGGTTGTTATGCTGTTTGCTGGTGTGGTCACGACGGTTCTGGACGGCACGAGGCGCGGTCCTGATGTCCTGGATGCGTTCACGTTGGCGTTGCGCGACAATCGGTTCGTTGACTTGAGGATTAATTCGGCGCAGGACGGTGTGGAGATGGCTAGGGATTGTAAGGATGCTAGAGTCAGGTTGGGCGATGTACGGTCTGGGGAAGCGGTTGGGCATATAGCTGTTGCTACTTTGTCTGCGGAGCGAGAGGTGAAGAGGTTGGTCGCTGGGCGGTGGTATGATTAGCTGAGTCGTGCACACAGTATACCTATTCCCGATTCGTGAAATCAAGCCAGAGTGTCAACAGCATCCAGTGATCGCGATCAATTGATTGCAATAGTAGCTTCGTGGATCAAGCAAAAGTCTGTGAGCGCATGCATTCGAGGCCAGGATTTCCATACCTGCAAGGAACATTAGCATGCGGAGTGGCAGTCGTTCCAACAATTTTTAAACTTGATGCGGCTGCAGGCGCTTGAGATGCTCCGTCAAAGAGTCTGATAGGCCGATGTGGCACAGCACACTCCTTTGTCATGGGCCTTCCCGGGCAAGTGTTTCGGATCGTGAGGCGGTGCACGCTCGTCCATGTATGTATACATACACACGATTTCTTCCAACGCAGTTGTAACCATTGAAGACGAGCATTCAGTATTCCCTCAATCAAACCTCA
This sequence comes from Teratosphaeria zuluensis, assembly GCA_007113905.1. NCBI lineage: Eukaryota > Fungi > Ascomycota > Dothideomycetes > Mycosphaerellales > Teratosphaeriaceae > Teratosphaeria > Teratosphaeria zuluensis. The sequence goes on from VCMQ01000016.1 coordinate 749,880, forward strand.
CGACGATCGTTCTCAACAACCTTTCCCGTCGCCCTGACCTTCCTGACCGCCATGGACAAGAAAGCACCCGCGCCATTGGTTGTCCCTAGCATCAATGCCACTCCAAAGGAGATCCGCGAGTACTTCGCTCAAGTCATCATTGCTTCCGTTGCAAGCATCACAGCACAAGAAGTGAACATCATCACTTCAGCCTGGAAAGTCGGCACGGGTCGCGAGCTCAGACAGTACGGTGCCAATATCTACCTTGATCTCTTTGGACCGGAGCACGGATGGTTGCTCTACACGCACACGCGTCTTGCGTTGAAGAATGAGGAGACGAGTCTGGGGTGGGAGAAATGGCATATTAGTAAGTTTATTAGTCTTCTGCGCTCTCGTTGCTCGATAGTAGTGTGATGGATTGTGCTGACGTGGGGGAATAGCAATGGCATTGTTGGTGAATTGTGTTGTTCAGATCGCTACGTTTTTTGAGATGAGAAGAGCTGGTGAGCCGTGGGTGAGGGAGTGGGGATGGTATGTTGCGGTTGGTGGGATTGGGTTGGCGGTTGTGTTGTTTTATCTGCGGTTTACGTGGAAGAGTGGGGAGGAGAGGGTGGTGGAGGAGTTGAGGAGGGTTGGGAGATGTAGGTAGAGAGTAGAAAGGTTGGAGATTGTGGCATGTGAATGTAGTGTAGATTGCGGGGCTGAATCTGACGGCGTCAACTCAAAACGCGACCAGCAACGGCTTGAGCTCGTGCCTGCCTTGTTTGAACAAGCGACTCTATCATATCTTCCTCGATCGTCTTAATCAGGCCTGTTTCTTAAGGCTACATCCTGCATACCGCCCCGACAATGACGGACCAGCAACCACCGGTCGCAATCCAGCAGCCGCCCACCCCTCTCCGAGCTCCATTCCCAGCTCCACCACCCTTCTACAAACACTTCACCAAGCAAAACGTCGCCTCGCTCCAGCGTCTGCGCAAAGAAGCCACCGCAACCTCCGACTCCACGACCGCCGACTCCTCAACCGCCGCCCTCGACATCACCGCCCTCCCCCCCGAACTCCGCTACCTCCTTCCCCCACCTCCTCCCAAAACCACCACCTTCTCCACCTTCGGCACCACCCACGACCTCTCCGCCCCCCCATCCACCCTCTCCGACCTCCACCTCGAGCGTCTCTACCCAGATCACCCATCCGTAAAGCTCAACCCACAACAATACCTCATCTCCCTCCTCCGCTCCATGCTCACGACCTACCTGGGCTTAGTAGGGAGCTTAGCGCAGAATCCAGAAATGTATGAGGGGTATACGAAGGATTTAAGGGAGTTGGTGGCGAATGTGCATGATTTGATTAATCAGTACCGGCCGCATCAGGCGAGGGAGACGTTGATTCGGTGTTTGGAGGAGAGGGTGGAGGGGTTGAGGGAGGAGGGGAGGAGGATTAGGGAGGGGAGGGAGAGGGTTAGGGGGGTGTTGGTGGGGAGGGAGGGGGTGGAGATGGATGTGGAGATGGAGATGGATGGGGTGGAAGTGGTGGGTGGGAAGGGGGGTGAGGGGGTGGAGGAGAGGAAGGAGAGGCAGAGGAGGGCTTGGGAGGGGATTGAGGAAGTGATGAGGGGGGAGGAGTGAGGGAGATCGTATTGTTGATAATGGAATGTTTGTTTGTGGGTTTTTTGCGAGGGAATGCACGAATGATACCCATTAGCGAGGCTTTGTATATGACCACATGTAGCACCGTTTCCAAATCGGTGGATCTAACCTTCAGCATGACCATGCCCATCGTCCATCCACGCGTCCCCCCCGATCATTCTGCCTGACTGAACAAGGAATCCGCATCGCATTGCTCTACTGCAATTGCAAAATTCCGTCGACTGCAAGAGTAACATCTTCCAGTGCTCCTAACTGTCCTATGCAACTTCCGGACGTCCTGCAAAACCCCTCCCTCGTCATGCCAACTCAAACAGCAATGCTGTCGGGTTTGAGAGAGCCGCGGTATTGCCAGCTCCAGGTATGGATCGCAGCAGATGTGCAAAAGGGCAATTTTGCTGGGCAGCGACGGCGGCGGGTATGGGAATTGAATTTCGCATGGAGAGTTCATGTATTCGCACTTTCTTATGTGGAGGGAATGGGGCAGATTTTGGGTAAGACAGGTCAAGAGTTTTCAGAAAGGTTTCGTGGTTTGTCTCATCATCATCATCGTATTTACGGCATGCGCAAGTCTCTCTACGTACTCTCGTTTGCCAGCTCTCTTTGTATTGCTGCAGCCGTGTCTATTACCGGCGTATACAGATATCCATATCGATCATTCGTTTACCATACTCTGTATTCATGCAGCCATATCGAATTCCGAACAGGCGCATACAGATTTCCACAATCTCCCTGCTCTCCTTCGCATGCATTCCCGCAGCCTGTTGTACCAGTAAAGGCGCTCACATGATTTCACTGTCTTTACCTTCCATGCCAATATGCTCGTTGTGCTTCGTTCAGATCTCGTTGATGTCGTTGATTGCTTGTCCATGTCGCGGGCCGGCTTATCTGATGCCGTGTAGAGCCGTCGTCAAAATTGCCTGATGACGCTCACTTGCTTGAAGTCGATGGTGCGTCGATTAATGTCGTTCATAGGTCGATACCATCGACTGACATTGCTGAATCTCAACAATACCCCTTGTCTGTCCGACACCAACTACGCCATTTGAAAAGCAATCGGGCCCGCCGCCTGCCCACCCGGATGCCGCAGCGGCCCACGCGCAGACGTCGCTCCAGCAGCCCCGCCCTCCGCACCCTCAGTCGCCTCCTGCGCATCTCCACTCTCAGGCGCAGCACCACCCCGCTTCCCCTCCCCACCCTCATCCCCATCCCCCAAACCCTCCCAATGCCTAAAAAACTCCCTCGCATCCGTCAGCTCCCTCACAACATCCCACCTCAAATACGGCGCCCCACCCAACCCCCTCCCCGCGGCCTCAAAAAACTCCACCAGCTCATCAAACGGCTGTCCCAACAACCCCCTTTGCGCAAAGCGTCTCAGTCGATCGCCTCGTCACAGGCTTAAAGGACTTAACACCCTTACTCAAATCCGTCTTTCTTATCTTCTTCCCCGTCGCCATGACGCAGCCAACAACCGTATTGACGATTTGTTGGCACCAGGCGGCGAATTCGGACTCCTGGCCACGGATTGCGGATTCCCATTGCTCCCGCGAGGTGAGGTTTTCGGGGGCGTTGAGGTTGTGGGTGGTTTTGAAGAGGGGGATTTGCGAGAAGATTTCGCGCATGTTGTTTTTGCGGCTTTCGCTGTCGGTGATGGCGGAGATGGGGTAGGGGTGGCTGAAGGGAGACCAGTCGATTTCGGGGGGAGGTGGAGGGGGGCTGGTTGTGGGGGGTGGGTTTGGCAGCTCGAGGGGAGGAGTGGGAGAGGTGATTGGGGGCTGCATGGGCACTTCTTCCGGCTGCGGCATTGGTACTTCACTGCTTGTGCTGGTGAGGTTGTTCGCTTCTGGGTTGTTACCAATGGAGGTGCTCTGCGGCTGAGTAGGCGCCTGCTGCGGCTGCGGCGCCGGTATCTCTGCGCCTGTGCCAGTGTTGTCATCCATCTCTGAGTCGAGATTGATGAAGGTGCTCTGCTGCTGCATAGGCACCTCCTGCGACTGCGGTACTTGCTGCGAATATGCCGGCTGGTGCTTAGGCACCCGTGACGGCTGTGACACCGGTACCTGTTCGCTGATGGCAGTGGTGTTGTACCCCTGCGGATAGGGGTCGACATAGGCGCTCTGCTGCTGACGAGACACCTCTTGCGCCTGCGGCACATGCTGGGAATATACCGGCTGCTGAGTTTCCGCCTCTTGCAGCTGCGGCGCCGGCACTTGGCCGCTCGTGCCAGCAACATCATTCACACTCGTGTTATACCCGGTGTGGATGCTGTAGTGCTGCAGAACAGGCACCTCCTGCTCCCGCGCCCCCATCGCCAAACCACCCCCATCCTCCCGTTCCCCCACCTGCAACCTCGGATCAGAAATCGTATCCAGCATCCAAAACGGCCTCTCCCCCGGCCTCACAACCTTCTCCCAGTACTCCTCCGGCGCATCCAGAAACCGCCAAAAGTGCAACGGAGCCACATAATTCCCACAGCTCCTACAATACGGCATCCTATCCGCCGTACACTTCAACAAGTCTGTCCTCCCAGCCAGGTAAAGCTGGTCGCAAGATTGGCCGAATTGGTCGAGGAGGGGATGGTAGATGGCGCAGTCTTGCAGCATTTTCTCCCGGGCCTGTTGGTTCAGCCACTCGCGGTAGCGGGCTTGGATCTCGGTCCAGCTGGGGCTGCTGTCGTCGCTGCTGCTGGTTGCGGTTGCGGTCGCGGGTTGTGACTCTGATGCCCTGGTTGACTCCTGAGCGGCCTTGGCTTCAGCCATGCGCTTTGCGGCGTTCTTCGACGCACGTTGGGCTAGCGTCTCGCCGGCCTCCTTGGCTGGGGCGGACGGCGTCGTGGTGGCGTTGTTGGCCGAGTCTGGTGTCTGCGGCATTGCTGAGAGCTTCTGCTCTGCTTGCTGCTTCCTCGCCTGGTACTCAGCAAACTTCCTCTTGCTCTCCCTACGCCTCCACAACCTGTCTTGCTCCGCCCACCTCGCCTGCCTCTCCTTCCCGGCCTCTGCCGCCAAGGCCTTCGCCAGGAATACCTCCTCCTCGTCGATGTTCTTGAAGAGCTTGCTGCGGCTCTTCACCTCGCGCCTCCGATTGCGCTCCTCGTCCTCCTGCTCCTTCCGCACTCTCTCAATCTCCTCTCTCGCCGCCTTGCGCTTGGCCTCTTGCTCGGCCTTGGCTTCGGCGCGCCTCTTCGCGAGGGCTTTCTCCTTCTTCTCGTAGTACTCCCATGCGCCGGGCAAAGCCGCGGACGCAAACACATTCTCAAAGCCAAAGATCGGAGAAATGATCTTCTGCAAAACGCCGGTAAGCCAATTGGCAGAAATTCTGGCGGAATGCTGGTGGTGAAGGTGCTGATGGTGTACTTGGTGGTATTGGTAGATGTATAAATTTTGCTTCTTGTCGAGAGTGTGTATCCAGAGAGAAGTGGTGTCCGTCAGATTCTCGAGAATGTTCTGGTGAAGCGTTGCTGACTCACTCAAGCAATCAATAGGAAGTATTTACAATTGTGAAAGTGAAGATGTCGTCAATAGAGGAAGCCGGACGGGCCGAGCGAGGTGGGGCAAGTTGAAGAGTGAAGTGAATGGTGAAGTTCACATGCCAGGCTTGGCACTCGAGTGTCCGTCCATCATCGCAAGTAGATCCAACAACCGGGAAAAGTGAAAGAAATCTATAGAAATGTATGTTGTCAACGATATAGAAAGCTCACAGAGAAGCAGAAGCAGAGGCAGGGAGAACACAAACCATTGTCGAGTTAAAGACATCGCTACAACATTGCGAATCCTCACGTCCATCGCTTCTCGCACGATCTGATGAGGGTCAAGACAACAGCACAAACACGAGAGCTCAATCCCAGAGTCCAGAAACATGCGTGAAGAATGGGCCGTATGCGAAGATGAGGGCGTCAGGGGTAATGGGACAATGAGAGAATGTCTGATACCTGTGATCCACCTCACCATATCTCCAGTCGCGAACCAGCACAACTACAGCGCAGGGCATTCGATGCGCACCAAACCTCCCTAAAGACAAGGCGGTGAAGCTAAGTATGTTAAGAGGAGCATCTGATGACTTCTCGCTCAAGGCGCGATATCGATTGCATGCCAGAGCCCGTGGCCTCTCGTTGACAGTCAGACCTCGAAGGAAAGACTCGACAATATCTGCAATAGCGTCTATTAGGACGGCGCAACTGAATTCCGCTCCCGCGTCGAGACACAATGTTGCCGTTTAGCTCTACAGCCACGACCTGACGTCCAACGTGTGGCGCCCAATCACACACCATGCGGTACCCGAGCCGTATCACTTTTGTGCGACAAAGAACTGAAGGTTTGGACAGGAGCTAGCGTCCGCTGGTGCCGCTGCCAGCCAACCTGACGTTTGGACGGGTGAGGCGTCGCATGACTCAATGCAAACGGTTGCGCATCGTCTTTTCGGAAGTGAGGAAGGTGGCCTTAACGTCATGCGGTTTCCAGCTGCGATCGAAGCCACCGGAATCAAAGCATTTTCCGGCATGGAGTGCTCTTGCGAAGCGGGTGAGGTCGATTTCGAAGGCCATATTAGGCAAGTTCGCAAGCTCGTGCTCGATGGAGTTCGCATGTGGAGTACATCGATTTGGAATCGATCGCGTAGACGCATGCTTGCTCGAGAGATTCGCTCAGACGAAGTAGGCGTGGAGAATCCAGCCTCATCAGCACACAGGTGAGCGGTACTTGTCACCATATATCCGCATGATTCATTCAATCCATGCTTGAGGGCCACACACCATAACGTCTTGTTTGCTCGCCCATCTGCTACACTAGGCAGATACTCGCATGCCGCACGTGGGTAGTAACACAGCGTTATGCCATACCGTTGAAGTCCTGCTGCTTCAATAGAAAATGGCTGTAATGGACCTTACGCCGCCACATTCGACGGCTCTCCATCAACATCCACGAACAATGTGAAAGAGCATAAACGAAACTTGCCAGCTTGCAAAAGGACGTGCAGTCTTATCAGATGTCGCGTATGAAGGATGAAGTCGAGTGCTTTGTCTCAGATGTGGCGGACCATCGGAGGTTCTGATTGGCTCGAATGTTCTGGAGGGTACTTTGTGGGGCAGGCTTGTGAAAGTTGGCCTTTCCCGTGACGGAATCGAAGGTGGCCGAAATGCCAGCTGGAGCTTCTGCCGAAGAAGCCACTTTGGTCAATGCGACCTGTCGAAGACTCTCTGTTTTTATAAGTTCTTGAGTCGACCCGACCTTTTCCTTTCTTTTTTCCGTCGGTCCTTCAACAACACCACAGTACCACACACGCCACGCCGAGATGGCCAGATTCTCGAGGAATAAGGCCGCACGGCCAGCACGAAGCAGCACCACATCGCCATGGATGACCGCCTTCTACATCTGCGCCATTCTGTTGGCCCCGATGCTCTTCATGGGCATGATCCCAGCCGCCAGCGCTGAGGAGAATGTCGCGGAGCCCAAGGACAACTCTGTCTCTGGTCCAGGTGAGCACTTGTAACGTAGCTGTTGACAGCAACATCATCCAGCTGACAAGGATGGGCTTTAGTTATCGGTATCGATCTTGGCACGACTTACTCATGTGTTGGTATCATGAAGGGCGGCAAAGTCGAGATCCTCGTCAACGACCAAGGTAACCGTATCACACCCTCGTGGGTCGCCTGGAACGATGACGAGCGGTTGGTTGGTGACGCCGCGAAGAACCAATATGCTAGCAACCCTCATCGGACGGTGTTCGACGTCAAGAGATTGATTGGTAGGAAGTACGACGACCGGGATGTGCAGAAGGACATCAAGCACTTCCCGTACTCCGTGGTCAACAAGAGTGGACAGCCGAGAGTCAAGGTTGATGTCAAGGGGTGAGTACATCTTTGTTCTGCCAAGCCGATGCAACGGCTGCACGACACGAGGATATCGAGCTGACTTGGATACAGCGATGAGAAGACTTTCACTCCCGAGGAAGTCTCGGCCATGATCTTGGGCAAGATGAAGGAGGTCGCCGAGTCCTACCTTGGCGAGAAGGTCCAGAACGCCGTTGTCACCGTCCCAGCCTACTTCAACGACGCCCAGCGTGCCGCCACCAAGGATGCAGGCACCATCGCCGGTCTCAACGTCCTCCGTGTCGTCAACGAGCCGACCGCCGCCGCTCTCGCCTACGGTCTCGACAAGACCGACCAGGAGAAGCAGATCATCGTCTACGATCTCGGTGGTGGTACCTTCGATGTTTCCATCTTGACCGTCGACCAGGGTGTCTTCGAGGTGCAGGCTACCGCTGGTGACACACACTTGGGTGGTGAGGACTTCGACCAGAGAGTGGTGGACTACTTTGTCAAGCAATACAACAAGAAGCACGACACGGACATCACCAAGAACGCCAAGACGATGGGTAAGCTGAAGCGGGAAGTCGAGAAGGCCAAGCGCACTCTCTCCTCGCAGATGTCGACCAAGATTGAGATTGAGGCTTTCCACGAGGGCAACGACTTCTCTGAGACTCTGACTCGCGCCAAGTTCGAGGAGCTGAACAATGACCTGTTCAAGAAGACGTTGAAGCCGGTTGAGCAGGTCCTGAAGGATGCGAAGCTGAAGAAGAGCGACATTGACGATATTGTGTTGGTCGGTGGCTCGACTCGTATCCCCAAGGTTCAGAGCATGCTTGAGGAGTACTTTGGCAAGAAGGCGAGCAAGGGAATCAACCCTGATGAGGCTGTTGCGTACGGTGCTGCCGTTCAGGGTGGTGTCTTGGCCGGCGAGAAGGAGGTAAGTTGCGATCTTCTCCAAATCGTTCGCTGTGCTTCGGGTTCGGCATGGCGGGAGTCCCAGCTTTGTCCGAGCCTGGTCGCAGCGGCGAGGAATTTCTTGTCGAATTCAATGCTGACTTTAGGTGTTCAGGCGAGCGAGATTGTCCTTATGGATGTCAACCCACTCACCCTTGGTATCGAGACCACCGGCGGTGTCATGACCACCTTGATCAAGCGTGGCACCACCATCCCAACCAAGAAGTCCCAGATCTTCTCGACGGCCGCCGACAACCAGCCAGTCGTCCTTATTCAAGTGTTTGAAGGCGAACGCACAATGACAAAGGATAAGTTAGTAACCCTTTTCTACTGATAAAACAAGCGCAGCGCAATACACAAGAGTACAAACTAACTCAATCTCTCTCAGCAACCTCCTCGGCAAGTTCGAGCTTTCCGGCATTCCTCCAGCACCACGTGGCCAACCGCAGATCGAAGTGACATTCGAGCTCGACGCCAACGGTATCCTGAGGGTATCAGCAGGCGACAAGGGCACGGGCAAGTCCGAGTCCATCACGATTACGAACGACAAGGGCCGTCTCAGCGCCGATGAAATCGAGCGCATGATCCAGGAAGCCGAGAAGTACGCCGACGAGGACAAGGCCACTCGCGAGAGGATCGAGGCACGCAACGGCCTGGAGAACTACGCTTTCAGCTTGAAGAACCAGGTCAACGACGAGGATGGCCTAGGCGGCAAGATCGACGAGGACGACAAGGAGACGCTGCTCGAGGCTGTCAAGGAGGCGCAGGACTGGTTGGAGGACAATGCGCAGACGGCGGACGCCGAGGACTTTGAGGAGCAGAAGCAGAAGTTGTCCGATGTCGCGTACCCGATTACGAGTAAGTTGTATGAGGGTGCGGGCGCGGGCGGAATGCCGGATTGGGATGAGGACGACAGTGGGCATGATGAGTTGTAGTGTTTATATCCCCCCTGAGCAGTGATGCTTGAGCATGCGATAGGCGTTTTTTCATGAGTGGCTGGGGCTTGGGCTCACAGAAAGTCCGGGAATGGTATATTATGAATGTTTTTGAGTCAAATACATGAGAAGATTGTTTCAGAAGGTCAGGATCCGTCCTCGGTGGTGGTTGGTGACTTTCTGTCTGTGAAGACTGTGCTTCAGTGCGGAACGTGGATGCCGAGGTATGGACATGCACTCGTCCGTGATTATCGATCTCTTCTGGGCAGTCATCGCTGCAGCTGAGCCATGTTACTGTGGCAAATTATACGCCCTGCGCAACGAGATCATCGCCAAATAAGTTTAGTGCATGGCAATGCGAATGGACACTCCCTCATAAGAATTCGACAACTCGATACGCAATAAAAGTCCAAGCAAGTCAAAAACCCCTCGCCAGACTGATCTTTGTCGGCTCTAGACCTCACGGGCTCGAAGCTTGCGGCCATGACTTCTACAGGAACGGAAGACCCAATTCCTGCTCTCAGCTTCTTCGATGACTTCTGGTGATAATTCAGATATCTTGGGGCTGGGTATCGCACTGTCATGCTGATGTTGTTTCCCCGAGAATATGGTTGTGGTGTTGCAGCAACCTCGCGGCTTTCCTCTCTGCATGCTTGCTGATCAGCGAGCGCTCGGCACCCAGCGCCTGCTCGGCCGCCTGAGGCCTCCTTGGCGGTTCGAGTGTGCTTTTTGCAATGGCGTTTACTAACCAGCACCGTTGGAATTTTTATCAGGCGCGACGTGGCATGTAGGGATATAGGAATCGATGCTCAGTAAATCGCTCCTTCCACTTTCGTCAACCCCCACCTACCTGCTACTCGCTTCGGGTCTACGTCGGGAGTTGAATATCGAAAGTTATATTCATGAAATGGACTTTGAGCTCTCAACAAGTGAAAAGGGCTCGTAAATTGAATCCAGATCAGCGGCCGTAGTACAGTGGTATAACTTGGAAGATGGCTTAGCGTAGAAGGTCGAGTCTGGCGCCTTGGCTGATGGGAGATCCGTCGGTTTCGTTTTTGCTGGTTCGTTGCTTGGTTCCGCTGGTTTCGTCGTTGGTTGCTGTGGTAAGGGTTTTCGATTGAGGGGTAGTTGGTCAGTGGTCGGTGGGAGTTCGCGCTGCGCACTTGAAGCTTGGTGAGGTTATAGCATACCTTGCTCATCGGCAACTTCCGGCATTGTCACGATCTAGGAGCTGGTTTTTGGAACTGCACCAAACGACTGCTACAGATGCTTAGAGTTGTATTAGCCCTTTTCATACTCCAATTGATAGAACTCACTTCTGACATTGCTGTCTTCTGTCAGGCACTACCTGTCAATACATTCAACCTGCCACACTACTGCTGCTGCTGCTGCTGCTGCTGCTCACGCTCTCCCAAAAGCGTTTCAAACCCGACACTCTTTCCTTCTTGGGCGGCTCGGGCCATGCATCTGGCAATCTCCTCGCCTCGCTAATCTTCAGTCTACGCGAGAAGCGCCAGACCAATATGCCGACGCCGCCTGCTGCATCCTTCTGTCTGGCGTGAATCTGCCGTGCTTTACGTTCGAGCCAAACCCGCAAGCCATCTCTCAACTTCTCCCGTTCGACCTGTCTCTTGCGCTCAACCAGAGTCCCAGCCACCCCTTGACCCCAGACTATCTCGCCCGACCGCCGATCATACTTGCAGCATTCTTTCGGCAGTATATTGGCTGATATCAGAGTGGACAGCTTTGGCCGCCGCGCTAGAGAGCGGTTCAGACGTATGCAAACTAGGGACCAATGCAGCCTGCGGGCTGCCACGTGGGTTCTGGTGAGGTAGATCGTGGATGCAGGTGGCTGGAGTGCATACAATGGCGGCCTGCGGCGTAATAGGTAATCCACTCGAGCTTGTGAGTATCGTAGCCTCACTCGGTGAAGCAATGGGTCAAATGAGAGCACGCGAAGGTGATGGCTTGTCTAGTATGCATCAGCATTCTGCTGTGATTCCTTAAGCGCTACTGCTGCCTACCCGAGACGTGGAGAGTAGCTCAGGAACGTCTAGGAAGTACAGAATATGTAGCAACAGCTCGTCTGGGAGGTCGGCGAGCGTCAAGTCGAGAGCAGCGGCCATCGAGGCTGGGGCCGGCTCTGCCATCGTTGTGTGCTGAGGGATGATTGATACCGTCGTAGCCATGTCGTAGTGCTCGGCAACAAGCTGCTGCTAGACCCAGCCAGTCTGCCGGGAAACACTAGAACGAAGGTTTACATCATCTAGCGCCGGGACTTGGGACGACTTAAATGCGGCCTGGCTCGTGCGTATGCCACGATCACGGGCGCTTCAGCACGCCCCCGATGGGTCATTTGACAACAGCATACAACGTTGCTGTGTTTCAGAGTGCCGGTGACAGGTCCGCATGAGGTTGCCCAGATATGTCGGCGATTATTGTGAACAACCGCTGTCTCACCTGTCGCCAAGCTCCGCGGCAGCAGCCAGCACCGATCATTTCATCACACAAGTTCCACCAACTACTACCTGAAAGCTGCATGAGCTCCGCCGATTGCGGTGGCCTCTCGCAGGAGGAAAACTTTGTCATAACTTTAGCAGCAGACAAATAATGTCCAGCGCTTGGCTGAGCTCGCACGGACGGACGCGTCGACATTTTCCATTGCCTAAATCGAGCGCCAAGTTGTCTGCAATGCCATCCCAACGGCAGCCAAGCAAGCAGTACAGTACTGTCAGCGCGCAGGTACCGCCGCATTCACCAATAGCAGAGCTACCTTGACAGCCTTACCGCCCCTATTGGCTAAGCAAGGATCAAAGCTGCTCCAACGAACAGGCGGCCCGCAAGCTTTATTAGCATGCCAGCCTGCACCTCGAATTTCAGTCAGGTGAAACTGGTCTTCTGCGTCCAGCGTCAACAGCCGCTGCGATGTGGGACCGGGCATGGCTACCCAGGAGTATCCTTCAGTCTTGTGACCGGATGCGAGTGCCCGTCACGCATTGCCCCGAAGAGTCAAATTCGACGTCAACTGCTTGCCCAGCCCACGCCTGCTTCGCGCCGAATCACAAACACACCTTGATCTCTGGTCCAATGGACTCTCGCTTGTCAACGCAAAGAGCCTCATCGGCGTCGCTACTTGTGTCAGGCTCTTGTCGGTTACGTCTACGCCTTTTGGCGGGCTAGTGAGATCGGTGCTGCAGCATACGTTCTACCTGCGCATATCGCGGTCAAAGCGTCCTCCCAGCCTCCCTTTCGACCTACAGATGCAGGGTAATATCGAGGCAAGCTCTGACTGGTGCAATCACGCTCGTCTCGCTCTGCGGCTGCGCAGAACGCTGACCGCGATGTCCGTCAGGCAAAGCCTGGGTCAAGGGTGGACTGTGAAGGCGTAGCGCCTATAGCGTCGTATACACGATCAAAGTTGCACCTGTCAATTGTTTGCACTGATTTTGACGCCTCACTCTGAAACAATACAGGCTCTAATGGATTCAGACAGTTCGAGACATGCTCAAGGATCCCAGGACTGGTGAGTGGCAGAGGTCTGACCCGTCGCAGGTGGGCCAACGTTGGCCCAGCGAAGCTGCAACGGAACCGCAGAAATTTGTGCTGATAGTCACGATTTTGCGCCTACAGATAACCTTTTTCTGACCCGCCATACTCGTGATGCCACGTCAGAGCGGAGATGGCTTGGTTAAACCTAGCGTGGCCTTCCCGTTGAGTCCGAGGAGGGTGCCGAGTAAGGCACGAGGCATGCTCCTGCATTGACTTCCTCCCTGGTCAGAACCTTGGGCAACATGCTTGCTAGAATGATCGAACCAGTGGCCATTTCGCCACTTCTGCGGACCTTCTTGACTAACCGAGGAGCGGGATGTGGTCACCTGAGTGAAGATTAATGGCCGGCCAATGCATGTGCATGCATCAAGGAAGCCTTTGTGCAAATGACCGCCCACCTCTACTGGGATCAATACGCCGATGGCACTCCTGCAGGGCCTGCAGATATCGTGACTGGTCAGCACCATCCAGGGTGCTTGCGGAAATGACAATGAGCACTGCGGGCAACGATGTAGCATCGTCAGGGTGCGTCAGACGGATCAACGGTTGTCGGCGCAGGCCCAGTGCTTGCAACGAACCTATTGCAACCATGCATCGTTAGCTCGTGCTCCTTGGCGGCATGCAACCGTATGCCAACCCAGAGTGCTCGTGCTGGGTGACAGGGACTACTCTGGACCAGGTGGGTCTGTGCCATGAGGAGACGAGGTCAGGACATATGCTGGAATGCCTCAGGCCACATATCGTCGTCTCCCAGCCGCCTCTCTACGAAGGGCACCGGCCGGAGTCGGAGCCTGTGTAACAGCACCTAGAGTCCCTGTGTCTGGCGGTCATGGGCTCTGCGTGGCCAATGGCTCTATTTGAGCCCCATTGAACGTGGTATGGCTTGAGCCGCATCAGCTGCTATGCCACGTGACCTGGAGGAGATTCACTTAAACCTCAAGCTTTCGAAATGGTCGGCAGGCTAGCAAACTTCGTTGAGCTTCGATCCTTGCACAAATGAGAGGCAGACCAAGGCCGGCAGGGTCGACGGAACGGTGTCAAGCATCAATAGGTGGAGATGAGGCCACGCGAATGATGATCCAAGGAAGAGCAATATCAGAGTGCATGCCGTCACGCCCGAGGACGCCACGGTGACTATGCAGCTCCCTTTTCGGCGGCCTAGCTTCACATGGAGGTCTTCCGCGAGCCCCGTTGATTGTCGTTGGCTCGATCGAAGCGAGATATCAGCACACCGACGATTGTGGTGGGTTATTCCCTTCCTGAGCTAGCATCGCAACGGGACAAGACGAACATGTCGAAGTGGAGCCACCGTCGAGGTCGAAAGCATAAATAGCGAGCTCGAGGCACCATGGCCGCCGTTCTTCTTCTCCATCCTCATCCACCAGCCATCCGATTGTCCAAAGCACTTCTCCATTGCCTATCACTCAGGTATGCTTCCCAGATGTCTGCCTTATCCCCGATCTGCCTGTTTAGCTTCATGGCTTCTCCTTAGGAACGTTAGCCTCAAGCAAGTCAGAAGGGGATAGGACAACAACCACCTATCACTGCCATGGCCGCGGCCAGCGCTAACATCGGCCTTCAGACAACGTCGTCACACCGCAACCGGCCTGTACTTGACCCGATCCCACTCAACAAGGTATCGGTGACCTCAAGTCTCGGCAGATGAACGGCACTAACCAGAATCCAGTCAAGCTCGCGACCATGTGCTTCTACGAGAACTACAAGTACACCTGCAACGACTGGAAGTGGGGCAACTTCCGCCAGCATTGCCAGAAGGAGTACCGCACCGGCGAAACCTGCGGCACCAAGATGATTTTTCAAACCATTCTGCTCGCGGACAAGTGCTCCATGTGCGAGAAGATCGAACGCAAGAAGCGCCGCTACGAGAAGCACAAGTCAGACTACCAGCGCTGGTGCAGCACAGACCCGCAGAAGTACCGCTTTTCGATCGAGAAGGCCGTCGAGGAGATGAAAGGCCTGGCCCAGGAGATCAACACGTTGATGGCCGACAAGGAACGGCGGCACAACATGATTGGCAACCCGCGCCGAGGTTGAGTGTGGTGAGGTGATGGTGAAGCATAGAGTTGTGGAGTTTGTTTTTTCGGCGCGAGAAGGAAGCAGCAGCAGCATCCAGTCGCTTAAGCTAGCAGGCGGTAGCGGACGATTTGACGGAATGCCTCGTTGACGATCATTGAGTTCAAGCATGCGTTGGAAAAATTGGCGGGGGCCGAATGGCGTTTGAACGATTTGGCCGCGCGCTCTTTTGTAAAACCAGGATGCTTACCTCTTTCGGGTTTCTTTCATAGCATTGACGAATTCACGACATTTAGAAACCACTCCAGACGGCGGCTCGCAGCAGGCTCGCAGTGAAGTCGAAGTGTCTGCATTCGGCATCAGATGTGGTCAAGCTGACCAATGGTAGTCAGCGATCTCCAACGTCGGCGGCTACCAGTTTACCAAACTGTCGGGTCGTACACGGTTCTTTAGCTTCGACAAGAAACGCTCGAAGCGCTTGGCTGGAAGAGCCGAATCATCGCCGAGGAAGAGAAGTATATCGGCGGCGAGGCGCGGTATTGCTAGGCTGCGAGTGGACTGGCAGTGCACGTGATCGGGTGGGTTTTGTGAATGAAATTGATTTCTCGGTCTATCGCGGCCTTTAATGGCTAACTTGTATCGACGCCACATTATCCTGCACAGCATAATATCAATGAACGCCTTCCCATAATCATGCAATCGCTATCC
This sequence comes from Teratosphaeria zuluensis, assembly GCA_007113905.1. NCBI lineage: Eukaryota > Fungi > Ascomycota > Dothideomycetes > Mycosphaerellales > Teratosphaeriaceae > Teratosphaeria > Teratosphaeria zuluensis. The sequence goes on from VCMQ01000016.1 coordinate 765,486, forward strand.
ATAAGTCGTAGCATCAAGACATAGCTTTTCTGCTCCAAGTCACTCATCCTGCTCACTCAATCATGCTGTTGGGGTTGGGGTCGCTCCGAAGACTGCCGGGCCAAAGGCTGAGGCGCCACCGTAGGCTCCTGCATTGTTTGCGCAAGTGGCCCAGCAGCCGTACTCGGTCGTGGTGACGAGGATAGTCGTTGTGCCTAGTTCACCGCTGAAGCAAGAAGATGGCGAGGTTGGAGACGGAGATGCGGTGCCCAATGGTCCAGTAGCTGTGTTTGGTGAAGTGCCAGTCTCGAGAGGAGCTGTGCCTGAAGGCGCCAATGTGCCTGATCGCGGCAGGCCAGATTCGGGTGACGAGCCGCCGACTGGTGCAGTGCCTGAGGGCGAGAGTGTGCCAGATCGTGGCAGACCAGACTCAGGCGAGACACCTGCTGGTGCAGTGCCTGAAGGCGCGAGTGTACCTGATCGCGGCAAGCCAGATTCAGGCGAACCACCCGTTCCGACTGGACCGCCGGTGCAGTGCCCGATGGCGCAAGTGTACCGGAGCGCGGCAGGCCAGATTCAGGGAAGGTACCTGGAGCAGTACCCGACGGGCCACCAAGAGGTGCAGTGCCTGGAGCAGTACCAGACGGGCCACCAGAAGGTGCAGTGCCTGAAGCAGTGCCTGATGGTGCAAGTCCACCAGATCGTGGCAGGCCAGACTCTGGGTAGGCTGTGCCAGATGGGCCACCGAGAGGCGCGGTGCCTGGCGCAGTGCCTGAAGGCGCAAGAGTGCCCGATCGAGGCGAACCCGGATATGAGGGGAAGGCCAGACCAGTCGATCCTGGTGAGGTACCTGACACTGGCGACGTGCCGGACGGAGCGAGAGTCCCAGAGCGAGGCAGGCCGGACTCAGGGTAGGCAGTACCCGAGGATGGGATCGCGCCGGACAGAATCGTGCCGCTGCTGTATGCAGTGCCGCTCGTGACTGGAAGGCCACTCGATGGGGCAAGAGTTCCAGAGCGAGGCAGACCAGACTCGGGGTAGGCCGTGCCTGAAGAGGGAATAGTGCCTGACAAGATGGTGCCGCTGGCGCCAGCAGTTCCACCCGAAAGTGGAGTGCTGCTGGATGGTGAGAGTGATCCCGACCTTGGCAGTCCAGTGTCAGAGAATGGCGTGCTAGAGGACAGAGGTCCGGAAATGATGGTGCCGCTGGCGCCAGCTGTTCCGCTCACAGCTCCAGAAATGATGTAGCCAGAGCTGTAAGCTGTGCCGCTCACGCCGCTGATGACCGAAGTTGCTGTGCTTGCCGAGGTGATGGTGGTTCCAAGAATGACACTTCCATTGGTCGGGATCGCACCTGAGATGATCTCGCCTGAGCTGTATGCGGTCCCGCTTAGGTACGTGATGGTCGTTGCAGAGGTGACTGGGGTTGCTGCAGCGCCGGAACCAGCTGCGCCAGAGCCTCCAGCAGTGCCTCCTGCAGCGCCGCTGATGATAAATCCTGAGCTGTAGGCTGTACCGCCGGCGAGCGTGGTAGTGTAAGCAGAGGTGACAGGAATGCCGCCTGAGGCAACAACGCCCGATGCACCTGCTGACGCTCCCGATCCGCTGATGACAGTCGAGTAAGTCGAGACGATAGGAGTGGCTGTGGCGAGAGAGCCATTGCCACCAGCTCCTGCGCCAGATCCAGACCCAGATCCAGCGCCGGCTGTAGCAGTAGTATAGTAGTAGGTCGTGGTCCACGCCGTGGAGCTAATCTCCTCCCCAGCCGAGTTGTAGGTCTCGTTCGTTCCGACGGACGTGACATTATAGCCATCCGGTCCGTACTCAGTGCTGTTGGTTATGCTAGTGACGCTGTAGTCTCCATTATTATCATCGCTCTGTGCAGACGAGACAGTGTCGTTTGAGCCAGCAATCGCAGTCGAAGTCTCAGAAACGGCGTATTCGGTAGTCGCCGACGACCAGTACTCGGTGAAAGTCGTGTAGTAAGCGTAGTACCACTCGCCGTCAGAGGTGTACATAGTTGAGACAGCAGTACCACTAGAGTAAGTAGTGCCATCAGTCACATATGTGGTGTAGCCGGTCGAACCAGCATCTCCAGTGTTGACCAAAAGACCGCTGGCAGGCATTTGTGGACCCGGAGTAACCACCGCAATGCTGGTTGAGCTGTTACCGAGCATGCTAGAGAACGAAGAGCTGAGCTGACTTGGGCCTGCGGTGTTCGAAGCGGCGAAAGGTGGAGCCTCTGTGGCAGTACCATTGGGGTCCGCGCTGTCAATGCCGACAGCAATGCGCTGGAGAATGGCGGTGTCGGTGCCAACAGCAGAAACTGAGTCGTCGGCCGTTGACTTCAAGAAACAGTTGTAGCCAGCAGAGTTAGTGGTTGAGGTATAGGAGAGACCTTGGCAGACCGGGGCTTCAAAATCGGCATCAGCGATAGAGCAAGCAGCCACACACTCTCCGAATGAGGCGTAGTAGAGCGAGCCGTAGAAGTCCTCGTCGCTCAGATCGGTGTCACACAGGACCAAGTAGTCGAAGCGCTCACTGCCAACCATTTGGCTCACAGTTGTGTTGTTGTCATCTGGACATGTAAATGCCGCAGCCGTGGGTGTCGCGCCCCCAGCAGAAGCGCCAGTGGCAGCAGCAACACTGGTAGCATTGGTCGACGATGAAGCTGGATTACCGGCTGATGCCGCAGATGTGGCGTCGGAGGAGGCGTAGACAGTGGTCACCTCTACGACAGGTCCAGCAGACGTGGTCAGGGTAGTAGTTGTCGTGGTCACCTCGAAGGCATACTGTGTAGAAACAGCGTCCAGATCTGTGTAGGTTGCCGTGGTGGTCGAGCCAGCATACGTTTGACACTCGCAGGCGCTCGAGAAACTGGATGAAAGCGCTGAATCACTGTCGGCTGTGATAGTCGTGTTGCCATTTGAGACAGTCGTGCCATTTTCAGCTGCGGCATATCTTTGCCTGAACGCTGCGAATCCTTGCTTGACCATTTGTTGCTGTGCTTCGCTAAGCTCTGCACGAGCAGTGATCTCAGCGGCATTGCGCTTAACTTTGGCGGCGGCGCTGCCGGCGACAGTCACAGTCGAGGTAGTGTATCCAGTGGTGCGGTCCAGTACGGTGGTGGTCTCGACCTTGGTCGTGAAGATGTCAGTCGTGGTGCTGAAAGGTAATTAGCAGAAGAATTTGGTCAGCAAGTTGAAGGTCGTGAGCTTACGTGGTAGGAGTGTAGTCAACGGTGACGGTATTTTCCGGGTAATTAACAAAGGCCTGGCAGAAGGATTCACCGAAAGAAGAATTAGAGACGAAGTTATAGTATTCATCTATAACGCAGGTGCCGCGCTCTCCAAGGGCCCGCTCCTCAAGATCTTTCTTGAAGAGATTGCTGAGCCAATTCCTCACATTTGGCGACTGTGCGGACTGGTCGTCTCGGGCTCGAACACTATTCTGGGGCATTGCTCGAGCATCGACAAGCTTCTGAACGAGGGAAAGGCATAAAGCCTCTACAAAGAGTGACGAGCGCATGGCTGAAAAGCCCTGCTAGCAGTAACGAATGACAAGCAGAAGCCTCAACCTTGGATTGCGATGATGCCGAACAAGTGGCTGTTATGGTAGTTGTTGTTGTAGTCCTGGATGTTGGAGCTGATGCTCTTCGAATTGGTCGGTTGATGAGATCTCTTATACATAGCTTGCAGCTCGGTCCATTGCTGAAAGTGCGTGGTAGAGCTAGCCACCCTGTGGGCTTCTGATCCCTCCAGCTGCTTGCCTTGCAGATACCTGTCGTCGCTAAGCCGTAAGTGCTGAACCGGATGGATAGGCTGAAGAAGAAATGTGCTACCTTGGCCTGTGTCGACAGCCAGTCCTTACCGAGTCGTAGGCTCTGCTGCCCGCCATCATGCCTACCTGTGGGTTGATGTAAGTGCGATTGGATTGATGTTGCGGTTGGACATTCCGGCACAGCGGAAAGAATGGAAAATCTACGAACATGTCCGGCCTCCCTTGCTGGGATGTTCGCCCAGCTTACCATTACCTTGCGCCTTCCTCATTCTTCTGTTGACACGCTGACCCAGAAAGGATATCTAAGTGGTTGCGCAGAGGAATGTGGGCAGGCGCGTCTCGCGTCTGTCTAAGATTTCGTCATGCCTGTGGCGCCTCTCGACTCGATGACCAGCTGCATGAGCACATGTCTCTCAGAGTGGATGCCATATGAAGGTGGAATTCTCTAGGACTTCAACGTTTCCTAGAATTGAAAAGACGTCAAGCATTTGCTGCTGTGAAGAATCCCGGAAAGCGAAACCAGGTTCTGGGAAGTGCACGGGACGTATGTTCGCCCAGACAATGACGCTGGCATCTGTGACCGATCCGTGTACCATCGTCTTGAGAACCGAGATGCCGGTAAATGAGACCACTGCCGATGCATGGAAGCCGACAGAAGGGTGTTGGGTGTGACGATGCGAAGAGGTAGGTCAAGGAGGAGCTTCGGCGGATCCGAGACACGGCCCGACAGTCACGTGAAAAAATCCAATGCCTTGTCGACACCCTTGCCAGCCATCGCCAAGACGCTCTCATGTTTGAGCCAGCACGACTGTCTTGCTGTCTTGCTCGCAGCCAATGTGAACTGTAGCATCCAACGATACTCCGTACAGCGCGTGCGTATCTTCACTTGGCTTGATGGGCGCCAGCATACGCATGAATCTTGAGGGTGTGCAGAGGCCGTCACATTCTTGATGGGGATTTGTGCCTCCTGTCTTGGCCTGAATAGGCATCCCTCGCGGCAGGTCAGTTGAGACATGACTGCATTGATCGCATGATCTCAGACGTTGACGAAGCCATAGGACCGCGATACCGATCCTTTGCTTGATAGCCAGCAGCACGCGGCACATTATGGAGCTGTGGGCGACGAAGATGTCGCACAGCCTGACGAAGAGGAATCGAGGCGGGAGAGGGAAGCCTTAGAACAGATCACGGCCGAGGCATCTGAGTAGGTCTCCACCTACTGTTTTGCATGTCGTTGGTATTGATGTTGGGCAGCAATATGATCGATGTCTCGCAGACCGGCATGGGCGAAGTGGGTCATTATCGCACACATACGAACCACGAACGGCATCAGGACGCCGAGCAGAAGGGCAATGGGGACGTTGGAGCAGAGCCTGAAGATGCGGAAGAGGCGGCCTGGCTACAAAGTTTGCAGAATGAAGGCATTGATTCAGCGGGCGAAGTCAAGGGCCTGCAATCTGGCACCCTGGTGATGGACATTGGCCAATTGAGAGGAGCACAATCCCAGGGTAAAGGCCGCTGATTGTAGCAGCGGTCAAGTCATTGCCGGCCAGGCATTCATTCGCTTATGCTCTGCTTTTAGATACCCACATAGCGTCTCCTTCTACACCAACGGCTTTATAGGAGAGACATCAAAGTTCTCTTCACAGCGCGCTCGATGTGCCACGCGCCAATGTTTCCCACAGCTACGGGTCAATATGTAAGAGCTATTCGGCAGTGGCAGCCTGTCCAGACCTCCATAAAGTCACCAATGGGATTGCTATGCTCCACGCATACACTCCCGTCCGCGCAAAAGCCAGCACATCATTCGAGATCCCCATGTAAAGCGCCATATACAACGTCCGCGTACCCAAGAACCACATCGCAGATTTATTCAAGTCCTCGGCTGGAAGCTTGGCCACATTACCACCAATCTTGAAAACATCAGCATTTGCGTTCCTGCCGAGCCACGATATCTATTACGTACCATAGCAGCAGCAAATAACGGAAACACTTCCATGGAATTGAGATGCGCTCCTCTAGCTCGAGCGAGATGGCTCCATACGTTCGCAGGCAGCTTGCCCTTCCAGTTTTCAAGGTTGCTGCGTGGTTGTGCTATTGACATTTTGCCTTTAGACGCCAGCATCAGACCGCTTGTGTAGTACAGGTGTGGTATAAAACCTAAGCCAAATGCCAATGGGATTGACTGCAGAGAGAAGTTCGGGGGCATTGTTGGTGTTGACGTCGTCATTTTTGGTTGACGAGGTGATATTGCAAGCTGACAGAAAAGCTGATGCCCATATACAGACTATCAGTCTGCCTGCTCGATGTTACTCTATGTGGGCCCTGTAGTTGCGAAAAAACCCTGGCTTGCTTGTGGTGGTGATGCAATATTGAAGCCTTCGGTGCATTCGAGTGGACGGAAGTCGCGATGTAACGACTGCCCGATTGGGCTTAGGCGTCGGATCGTAGCCCGCGCAACAAATGGTTGCCAAAGGACAGAAAAGTTTATTGTTCAGAAAGGCCTTCCAAAATCCTAAGCATCTTCCAGCCCAAGATGATTCACCGAGCCTAGGAACTCGCCTGTCTTCTGCCCTTCATCCTGTTGCCTCAACAACTCATCGATATCGATACTCCCTCTCGTCAAATACTTCTCACTGACACCAACATTCACCCTCTCTTTTAGCAGCTCACGCAGCTCAGCTCTCATTGCCCCAACCTCCGCCTTGCTCAGCGTAGCCTGCTCCTTTTCCTTCTTCTTGCGAGCTGCGCCTCGGCTAGCACGACCTTTGGAGACCTGACTGAACTCATCGGAATCGTAATCGACGCCAAGATCAGCAGCACCCTCGCGCAGTAATTCATCTTCTTTATGCTGCTTCTCCTTTGCGATTGTGGTATCAGCGATCTTCTTCGCCAGCGTCGCTCTGGGCTTCAGCCTAGCGACGACTCGGCGATCAATGTCCAATGTGCGGATGTAGTAACCTTGCTTAGCAGCCTCAGAAGCGCTTTGCTCGTGTTGTATGGCTGAGTGTGCGTGGACTTTCGCCACTAGTCTGCGGACACCATTGACTTCTTCGGGTCCGCAGATTAATATACTCGAGCCGTTTTGTCCAGCGCGGGCAGTACGACCTGAGCGGTGAACATAGGTGTCTGCCGCACGCGGGAGATGGTAGTGAATGACCAGCTGGACGTTCGGTATATCCAGCCCCCGAGCAGCTACATCCGTGGCAACCAGAATGGATGACGTTGGCTTTGCAGCATTTACGGCTTGCATGAAACGCTCTACGGAGCGTAGACGAGCTTTCTGCGCCATGCCTGAGTGTAGTGCAAGAGCAGGAAGTCCCAGGTTCTGCAAGAGAGGCGTAATGCGTCTCACGGCATCGATGGAGTTTGTGAACACCAGAGCTCGCGCATTTGAATGTAGCAGGAGCAATGCATAGAGATATAGATCTTTTTCGGTGCCACCTGAATCTGATGTCAGCACGAGCTTGGAACAAGACAGCAGGGTCGGTAAGTAGACATCGCATCTCGATGGGCGAGCCCAATGGCTGCCGATATGAAGGACGACGAATGTTCGACGAGATTGCAGAGATCACACTTACCGCACTCGATCAGGCCCTCTTTCAGCCCAGTCGCAAGCTGATTGACGGGATTGACATCAACAAATTTCGGCTTGTCTTCTCTGAAGTTCAGCTTAGACAACAGATACTCCATAGATTCCTTGTTGCTCATCAAATTGCCACCAGGTTTGGCTTTGCCCGTGAGCTTCTTCTGTAGACCTCGGTCAAAAGTAGCAGAGAAGACAAGCGTCTGTCGTCCTGCACTCGGCTTGCGCTCCGTATCGTTTGCACCATCTTCTGCTTCGCCTTCATCATCCACAATCTCACGATCAAGCGCACTTAAGATCTCTTCAACTTCCTTGAAGTGACCTTCGCTTAGTAGTCGGTCTGCTTCATCGATCACCAGATACTGTATCTGCTGTATTGCCCTGATGGTACCTTGCCCCGAACTCATGATCTCCCATATACGTCCTGGTGTCCCTACCACGACATCGGCATCCTTGAGAACTCGTTGCTGCTTCAGAAGAGACAGTCCGCCGGTAAGAGTCGCGATCGATAGTCGCTCGAACGCGGTTCCAGTACACAATGCAGTCAGATGCTTCGAAAGCTGGTGCGCCAGCTCGCGCGTAGGAGAGAATATCAGCGCAAGTGGCCCTACATGACCTTTGGGCTTGTCAGACCGAAGTTCCAGAAAGCGCTCGAGGATTGGTATCCCGAAAGCAAGCGTCTTGCCCGACCCGGTCGAGGCTTTCCCAACAACATCATGCCCGGCCAAAATCTCTGGTATGGCGGACTGCTGAATTGGAGTCGGCTTTGCAAACTTGGCCTTGGCTAGAGAGGCCATTGTGTCGGGAGACAACTGAAGAGACAACCAAGCAGAAACGTCGGTTTCCTCACCGAAGTCATCACTGTCGCCATTTTCAAGAGCAGCAAAGGCTGCTGCAGTCGTGGACCCGTTCTGTTTGAGTAGCTTCGCGTCTTTTGCCTTTTTGGTCGTTTCCTTTTTCGCAAGTCTCTTTGAGGTCACTGTTTCGGTCTTCGCGGACGATGGCTCATCGTCCGCAAATCCAGTCCATTCATCCTCTCCATCGGCATCGCTGTCGATCGGATCCAAAGATGCCTTATGCGATTGGAAGCTTGGCGCCTTGGATACGAATGAGATCTTGCCGTTGGCTGCGTCGCGCACGACATCAACATCATCAACTTCTTCAAGTCCAAAGAAGCCTTCGTAGTCGTCCATACGGTCCGGCATAGATACACTCTTCCATCCAAGATTTTCCGCCTTGACAGCTTTTGGCGGTTGTGCTGGAGCGCCCTCCAGTTTCTGTCGTTTCCGCGCCTTCATAGCAGCCACCTTCGGAGGCAAAGGCCTCTTATTGCTAGACGCCGCCATTGGCTCAGTGATCAAATTCTGAAGTTCCGCCACGACACGATGCAATGAAAAGGTTCTGAAATTCCTAGGAGGCGCGCTCCCCAGACTTGCGTCCAAAAGTCGAGGCTAATTTTAAGCGTCAATTTTGTCCGCTTGGCTCCTTCGCTTGCCTGCATTGCGACTTTTGGTCATCATCTCAGTTTCCTGACCTCAACATGTGCGAGCAGTGGCTTCCCATTGCGCTGCTGTTCGTGCTGCTCAAGCTTGGATGATCATGGCTTCGACATACGTCTCCTGCCCATGCAGCACAACTGCACAGCATCCTTGGCAGCATGAATAGTACTACCAGCTCTGCAATCCTCACACTGGTAACACTCACGAATCGGTATTGCATTCAGCTTCTGCACGGGTGCGATAACAAGGAATGCAAGGAGAGTCTTTGTGCTACTGGTCAGCGCAACATCGCACCACCTGGTCGACCAGTGCGAAGATGGAGTCCTCGGTCTGCCCGAGCTATTGCGATCGCTCTAGCTGGGCACCGTGCTCCAGCAGCGCACTTGTGCCTCTACTGTCCTGACACAAATTGCCTAAGTGATCCAGCAAACATGCCTATGCGCGAAGAAACACCCCGAGACAACAGCTCACTTACGCAACAACTCTGCGATACAGAGGCGATCGAGACGCTCACTTCCGGAGATGCTAGCTCAGCTCTTAAGCTCGCCGAGAAATGGCAGATCGACACCCTGGAGAGCTTCGAAGAGCGTATCAAGCTTCACAAACAGATCGATGCTTTACGATTCGGTGCCACGAAGCGCAGTGTCGCTGCCCAGAAGCTTGCTCAGGCTATCATGATTGTGGTAGGGGACGCGCAACAGGACGAGGTTGCGCCTTTAGTCGATGCGGCTTGCTTGACAAGCAAGGGTCGCGCTCTTCCTGACCATCAGCCTCGCTCACCTGCACATTCAAAGGCATTAATGTCCTTCTTGGACAAGCTTCAGGACGAGCCGGCGAATAGGCTCGTCAACAAGGTCTTCAGTGCTCTCTTTGCGTGGACTCGCGCAGAGGAGCAGGCCGGACTTTTCGAGCATGAGAACCTCCCCCGACTACCTGGCGAATACCGACTTGTGGAAGAATTCGCCGTCGTTCTTACCGGTCTGTATAGAGTACCGTCCATATCAGCCAAGATTGCAGCTTGGGCTCAGCGAGTGTTTCTGAAACACTGGCGTAAGCAGCCCACTATCAATGATCCCGCCGCCATTGCAGCCCTGCAATTCCTGCAGGTCTCCTGGAATAACTTTGACCAGGAGATGAACATGGACACATTGATGCATCGCTCTCTGTTGCTGCGTGCAGTACCGCATGCATTGGAGGATATCGATGTCGCGAAGACTTGGTTGAGTCCTGCAGTGTCTGGGCGCCATGTGCTCTCGTTTCCAATACTTTTCACGACAATGGAGCGTATAAAGTATTTTCGGACCATAAACTTTCTGAGAATGCAAGATGCATACTCTGCGGTGGAAGCCAACATTCGTTTTCGCGCAACCATGCAGCGGCAGATTCCCGGTCTTGAAGTCTCAGCGGCAGTCGAGCACGGTGAACGACACTATCTTTTGCTGAATGTGTCTCGCGATGCAGTTTTACAAGATGCCTACAGCCAGCTTTGGCAACGGAGAAAAGGGGAGCTCCTGCGGCCTCTTCGGGTCCGTCTCGGTGAGGTCGAACAGCTGGAAATAGGTCAAGATCTTGGTGGGATACAAATCGAGTTTTTCAATCTCATCTGCGAGAGCATTTTCGCAGAGGAGCTCGGGATGTTCACTGCGCTCGATTCCACGACTGGCATGAATTATTTCCGGGTCGGCAGCTTGCAGCCATTATACATGTTCGAGCTCACGGGAGTGCTTTTCGCGTTAGCAATGTTCAACGGCATCACCCTGCCTGTCAGGCTGCCTCGAGCCTTTTACCAGCGACTTCTGTGGCCGTGCATGCAGATGCCGGATGATCTGCTCAGGACGCTTGATCTTCTGCAAGACGGCTGGCCGGCTGGAGATCGCGCGATGCAGGATTTATTGATGGCCGAGAAACCAGAAGACTTGATGCTAGACTACGTCTTCCCACTCGAGGCAAATGGACTTCGTGGAGCAGTCTTTCTCCCCGACGCCTCTGGATCTGTCAGCATTCTTCGAATTGCCGAATCATTGCCCTCGGTGCAGCAGAACAAACTTGCTGAAGAATGGCCAGGCTGGTTGGTGATGGGAGCAGAAACTGATCGGCCCGCTGTAGAGACCATTACCAGGTTCAATCGGGCCCAGTACGTGCGAGACTATGTCTATTGGGTGACTTACCTGTCGGTGAAGCCACAGTGGGATGCCTTCGCTCTCGGCTTTGGCCGCATCTTTGACAGCAATTTTGGTCGGAAGAGCCAAGGTCCGTTTTCTACGGGAACAGGTTTCCGTGCGTCTTCCGCGGACCTCATGGTACATCTAGGGTCAGCTTGCCGCAGTAAGAGAAAGGACCTGGCCATGTTCGACGCGAGCAGCCTTCGAGCGTACGTAGAAGGCAGCTCGACCCTGGACATTGTTCAGCTTCGAGCAGCCACCAAGTACGACGGCTACGACCCTCAATCGCCTTATATTGGCTCCTTCTGGGCGATCGTCTCGGCTTGGTCCCAAGAGAAGCAGAAACAGCTTCTAAAGTTCGTCACTGCGGCTGAAAGGCTACCATTTGGGGGTGCGCGTAACATCGTCTTCGTGATTCAACGCGTGAACCTCGGGGCTGAAGGTGGTGACAAGTACGCGAATTTGCCAACGAGTTCAACTTGCTTTGGTACGCTGATGCTACCTTTCTACGCAAACAAGAACATTCTCGAGAAGAAGTTGAGCGTAGCCGTAGAACTGGGTTGTGACGGATTTGGAACGGGCTGAGCATACGTTGGTAAACCCTCCAAAAGCTGCTATGACGTCAAGCCATGAATTCATACATTATCACATCCTCTCGAACCTTATCTTCAATTGCGAGACAACACCACAGACAAAGATGTCTCTCAAAGGACAGAATGTGCTCATCACTGGTGCCTCCATGGTCTGACTCCATCTTGCAGACTTGCGTCAGCTCAACTGACAGGTAACAGGGCATTGGGCGAGCAATAGCACTTTCATATGCCGCAGAAGGGGCAAACCTAGCGCTTCTTGCACGATCAGAGGATAAGCTCCACCACCTTCGCGATGAGATACATGCCGGAGCAAGGACCAAAGGCTTCGACCTGAAGGTGCACGTATATGTTGCGGATGTGCGCAACCCACCGGCCATCAAGGAGACCACGGCTCAAGCCCTGAATGCTTTGGGAATCCAGGCCTTCGACATCTTGATCAATAACGCTGGTCTGGCATTGGGCGCACCAGCACCTTTTTGGGAACAAGATGTTGCCAGCGATATCTCAACCATGGTTCAGACGAACGTATTGGGGTTCATGTGTGCTGCGCATGCCATACTGAATGAAGGCGGAATGGCGAAAGCGAGAAGAGGAACGATCCTCAACGTCACATCAGTCACTGGCCTTGAACTGCCGCCTTTTCCAGGCGAGGCTGTATACCACGCTACCAAAGCTTGCCAAGAGGCTTTCTCGGATTCTCTACGTAACGAGCTAGTGGGCACGAATGTGCGGGTCCTGGCGCTTCGACCAGGTGTTGTGCAGACCAACTTCCATGAGCAACGTGTCGGCTATGACAAAGGGCAGTACGATGAGTTTGTTGGCGGCATCGAGGCATTGGTCGCAGAAGACGTGGCGAAAGCTGCCGTGTGGATGGTAAACACGCCCGACAGAGTAAGCATCAAGGCATTGGATGTGATTCCGAGCAGTCAGCGTAGTCTTCAGGTCTTTGATCGAGAGTGGGAGAAGAGGAATGGGACGTCTGAAGCATAGCATGGTGATACTGGCAAGGTGGAATCAAACAGACGAAAATCAACAGCAATACGGAGCGCTCATGAAAAAGTTCTGCGCCACGAAGATTGATGGAACGTCGAGCGTCAAATCAATATTGATCAGGATGTCATAGGCGTCAGGCCTGAGTGACGGCTGACTGTTGCATCAATTGCATCAAGAATTTGACTTGCTTGAGGCCATGGCGCAGGATTTTCTCGAAAGCGCTCTGTAAGCCACACCACTCACACTCACACTGATCTTGTGAAGAAATGCAAAATCATGCAGGGAACCCTGCACAATTCGACATCCACTTCTTGGCATGTTGGAGACGGCCGAGATAGGAAGGCAAAAGCTTGGGTAGAACGGAATTGACGTGATGTCATAGCACACAGAACTCACCTCATCACTGCGACATTGCTAAGGTGGTTTTGACACCTTATTTTTCTTGTAGGCTTACCATAGCACGCTCCCCTCTGCTCATATCAACAAGCAATACCGCTGGAATGTCCGTGGAGAATAAGATCGAAAGCCTGTTCAATGTTAAAGGCCTGGTCGCCGTAATTACTGGCGGAGGGTCTGGCTTGGGCTCTTACGCTGCAAAGGCTCTGGATGCCAACGGTGCAAAGGCCGTCTACATTGTGGGCCGCCGTAAAGATGCATTGAAGACTGTCGCCAAGGCTGGTGTCAACGGCACGATCAAGCCGATCGTTGGAGATGTCATCGACAAGGCTTCTCTTTCTAAAGTCGCCGATCAGATCCGCCAGGAACAAGGCTACGTCAACTTCCTGTTTGCCAATGCTGGCGTGATGGGACCATCTGATCGACAAGCAATTGATGCTTTGAGCAAGCCGTCTGTCAAAGACATTCAAGAAGCCCTGTGGAAACCTGAGCCCGACGAATACACTAAGGCTCTACACATCAACGTCACTGGTGCATATTACACGGCCATCGCATTTCTTGACCTTCTGGACGCCGGCAACAAGAAGCGCAACGTGCCGCAAGACAGCTCAATACTGGTCACCTCGTCAATTGCGGGCTACAGCCGTCAACTCGCCTCGAGCTTTGCATACTCCACTTCGAAGGCAGCAGTCAACCACTTGGTGAAGACGCTGAGCACACTCTTCGCTCAGCAGGAAATGCACATCCGAGTCAATGCGGTCAACCCGGGTCTCTACCCAAGTGAAATGACGACCGGGTCGACGTCGAAATTGGACAAGTTCGGTGGCATTGAGGGACACCAGGGCGCGTTTGCGGATGCTCATTCGATGCCGTCATCTCGATGCCCGGCTGGCAGGACGGGAAGCGAGCAAGATATAGCTGGACTGGTCCTCTTCTTCGCAAGTCATGCTGGTGCTTACTTGAACGGAGAGACTCTTGTTTCGGATGGTGGACGTCTCGCTCAGATGCCTGCATCATACTAGGTAATAGGAGATTAGCCGCCTGTCCCAGTCGCTTCGGTGATACCGCCGTCGACCACCAAAGCCTGAGCCGTGATATACTTGGCAGCGTGACTGCATAGAAATACAGCCGCATTTGCAACCTGATATAAGTTGTTAGTGGGCACGACTGAGTTGTAAGCAAGATTCGACCAACATCAATCGATTCGCCCATCACTCCCATTGGCACATTGTGCTCTGTGATCTTTCGAAACACTTCTCTGTCCTCTTCTTTATCGCTAGCACCCAGGTTCTCAACCAGAGGTGTGAACATCAAGCCAGGTACTACCGCGTTGAGACGAATCCCTTTGGAAGCATACATGCATCCTGCCGCTTTTGTGAATTGGATGACTGCAGCCTTGGCACTGGCATATGCTATCTGCGGCTTCCCGATGTATCGCATCGCGGTGATTGAGGCATTGTTGATGACCACTCCTGATCCCTGCTTCTCCATAATCGGAAGCACTTCATGACACAGTCGAAAGACGCTGTTAAGATTCAGATCAATTTGTTGCAACCAAGCGTGATCTGCCATCGTCGCTGGGTCGCCTGGTGCAGTCATGCCCACGTTGTTGATCAGTATATCAATGCGACCATGCTTAGCCAATGCTGTTTCGACGAACTTAATGACATCAGCAGTATTTGTGACATCGGCCGTTACCACATCGACAATGGCTTGCGGATTATCTTCGAGGATGCGTTTTCGGGTATATTCGGCAGCTTTGAAGGTCAGATCGCACCCAAAGATCTTTGCTCCATTGTAACTCAGAAGTCGTGCTGTCGCAGCGCCGTTGCCCCATGTCTTTGAGTTCGGCAGGCCGACTTGACCTATACCAGTGATGAGTGCGACCTTGCCTTTCAAATCGGGATCTTGATCGGTCGCAGTAACGGTCAGCTGTTGCACTTCCTTGATGATCGATGTGCTTGAGCTCACATGTGGGAAATGCAGCAGTCATGGCTTTTGCGTTCCCGTGTCGCTGCTGTGTGTCAGATTGACAAACCTTGGTGTATCGCTGCGCAAGGTCAACTCATGTAACGATGCTTCTGAAGAGTGGTTTGCGCGCTCATGGGCAAAGGATGTGTTGCTGCTAGTACCCCTCTCAGACACCTCGGTAATAAGGTCATACATCAGTCCTCGTCCCAGCATGAACACTTATCTCCGTAATCAATTGGAGTCATCAAGCAGGCGCTGGCTCCGTATTGCTGCATTTCCGCCATGACTGTTCAACGCATGATAGAAGTGCACAAATACGAAAAGGAAATGTCCTTACTCCAGTGACTCCAACACTTGGACAAGTCCAAGCATTACCTATTTGACTGATGCGGTGGTTGCCTGACGCGATGAACTGCAGCACGCTGAGTTGAGATGGCCGACCAGCCATTTGGGAGCCCGGTGCAGTATATGTCAAGCCGTCGAGCGCGTCAAGTGGTCCCATCCCGTTGACTGATGATAGTACTGCTCAGGCGCCGTCCGCGAAATCCTCAGCAAATTTCACTAACAAGTCGAGCCGCAGTGCACACTGGCCAAGACCGGCACATTCATGTGGCGCCGGTACTCACCCTGAGCAGAGAATGGTGTATATGCCAGCAGTGAGATAGTCAAACGGCGTGATGGTGGACACGTCTGATAGGGTGCCGTGACTGCAGGATCGAAGCAAATGGACATTCTGGAGTTTGGAGACATGCATAAGTTAATTCTTACAGTGAAGTGAGGGAATAAAGAAAGATTCGTGTTGTCATCGTTGTTGTCGCCAAGGGAAGCTTGGTCCACCGTGCGGATTTGGCGTCGAAGTCAGACGACAATCCTTTCCACCTCTCTATCATCCCCAATCAATACACACTAAATAATGGTTCTCATGCATCACAACGACGCTTCAAAGACACAAAAGGCGGGAGGTCCCTCTCCTATGACTCGGCACGGCTGAAATGGCTTGCAGCATCGGCTCCATCAGAAGCAGTGGACTTGCCGGACTCATCATCATGATCATCGAGAGGATGGCCGATTAATCGTGCAAAAGCCTTGGCGGCGTCGACAGCTTGAGCAGCTTCTGCGACGTCTTGGTCCGTCTCTTCACGGGTCCGAAAAAGGACAGGCGCAGCGCCCTCATCTGGCACGACGTCCTGCCCAAGCGCCTTTTTCTGCGCAATCCATTCCTCGTATTCTTCGTGCGCCTCGCAACCGTCCATTACCATCCGCAAGAGCGACCTAGCACCCAAAAATCTACTGATCGCTGCATTTTGCAGCTGCAACCGCCAAGTTGCATTGTCTATGCTTGAGGCGTCTGCGTCAATGCTTGAGGCGGCTTCGGCGGCTTCGGCATCAGAGGCTAAAGCTTGCGGTGCCTGATCTTGGTCGGCTGCGTCTGCGTTCTCATGGCTTTCTGCTACATCACCCTCATCCTGGCGGTCAGGCGGAAGCAATCCGCTGTTTGCGAACAATGGTCTAAGCATCTCGAAAAGCTGGTAATTGTCGCACCTCTGTTGCTGTAGTACCTTCGCCTGGCGAGTTTGTGCTTCCGAGTCCAGCTTGACGCATTCTGCTTTTCTGGATTCGATTGCGGCAATTTCCTCGCGAGCTTCGTATAGAGCATCATGCAGCTGTGCTGTTGGTGCCTGTTTTTGCTTCGCCTCCAGTTCGAGGAGGTTCTTACGCTTCTCTTCCAGCTGAAGGTCGAATCCCTCAATGCGCCTCTCGAGGCGACTGAGCTCAAAGTCCTCCCGGTCAACTACCCTGTTGACACAGCTCTCCTGTTTTAAAGCCTTTGCCATCCTCTGCGCCATTTCTAATGTCAATGGGAGCATGAGGGTCTTCTGCTTGCCATTGTCCATGACAGAAATACCCGATACGTCCTCGGCATAGGAGCCATCGTCTTCCACACCCGCGACCAAAGTCTTGACAGTGATTTCTGGAGGGGAAGAAGATGCCTGCACGGGTTTCGTTTGTCTGCGCCGGGCAAACAAACATACCTTTTGTGCTGAGCTTCTTATACAGGTCTTCATCTGTTGCACCTTCTTCCTCATGGTGAACGTCTTGAATGGCATGTAGTGACTGTGACGTCTGGCTTTTATTGGTGTAGTGTGCGCTGACTCGGTATTCGCAGTCGGGCTGTCGGCAGTGGGCTTTATGGTAGCGTTAAAGAGAAGTTTGCGTGGCAAACGATGATTTGAGGTTGGTCATGTGTGTTGAGGAGAAGGAGTTCGTGACAGCTGATATTCTCACAGATATACGAAGTCTTCAGGAGCAAAGTGTTGTTCATTGCATCGCACAACGTGTTTGTCAGTGCCTTTGTGCTTGCAACAGCAGTGAAGAAATCCTTTGTTGCGTGCACCGTGGGTGGGTAAGCTGTGACAGGGCAGAAGACGTCTGCTCAGCTCACCACCGCATTCACGACGGAAACAACAGCTTATGTATACATCACAACGTCTCCGATACAGTCACGACGGGTAGAACACTTGATTGAACGACACAATGCATCCAAAAACACATCGATTCCGTGGTTGGAGCCAACATAAAAGCCTTGATATTCAACACCCTCTGCAGACTACCACACGCACATCAGTCAAAGAAACAGTGTCTTTAGCCACACCACACCCATCGACGAGATAACCGAAGGATCTTGCAAGGATCAAGAAGAACGTTCACGACCACTCAAAGCTGACCCCGTCACACACGAACATGAAAAAACCCAGTGTCTGGCTCGGCGCAGTGCAACGGGTCAGTAGAAAAGATGCTTCAAGAACGCAAGTCAGCTCCCTGATGGGACGTTTCGATGCCCTGGCGATTGCAGACGAGACGAATACAGAAGCTGTGGTAGAGTTTGAAGCAGAGGTGGAAAGCGTCGAGCATCAAATACCTGCGCAGCCCGCAGCACAGACTGACACAAATATACCTGACAACGTCGCTGGATCTAGTATCGACGAGGACTGGACGACCATTAGACAACGGCATCAGAGCCGCCCAGTCGCGACGTCAGTAGCAGCGTCCAAACGAGTCGTCGAAGCATTCGACGTTCGGAAGGTCGACGACTGGCGCAAGCGCGACCCCGAAATCGCAAAGGCTCGTGAACTGCAGGCCATGACTTTGAGGACAGCAATAACAAGAAATACGCGGAAAACATGCCGGACCGGCGGGGGATTCAGGAATCGAAGAGGCGAATCGCTTGCTAACCAGGTGCCAGGTGCCGTCGTCTGGCACCAGGAGACACGTCGGAACAAAAACCCAAACATCCTAGACAATGATCCCCGTGTCTCTTGGAAGAATGGCAAACGCTATGTCACGAAGGGGCGTTACTGGTTGATCGTCGAGGTGACTGGTGAGGATGTCTACGAATGTCCTATCTTCACCAATAATGACAGAGGTCTGGAGTCAGTGGACCGTCGTCTCTGGAGCCAGTACATGTCCCTCGTGCCGAAAGGCCGAGATCCTGAGACATTCAAAAACCAGAGTCCTGATAACGACCTTGTGCTAATGGATTGGATGGACCCCGACCAAAGTCGGCAAATTCGAGACACGGCTGTCATCCATTTGGCAGGCGTCGAACGACGCCCAATTGACCGCGCCGAGATGAATGTCGTGGGCACTATTGCGAAGGATCAGGTTGAAGAGGTCTCACGTAAGGCGCTGAAGGCGTCCGGACTTTGAGCGGTGACAATTTTGAGACCGCAAAGATAACATGAGGAGTGTCGTAGGGGTGACGTACGGTAGGATGGAAGTCGGCCGTTCGGATATGCGTCGTGCTGGTTTTTATGGATTCTTTAGTGCTTTGCAAGTAGATAAATGCCAATTTCGTCATCAGCAGTCATTTCTTCAGCAGTGGTACCACCAAGTCATACCAACGTTCAACATCGCAGAGCTGATCATATCATGACTTCGAGCTCGTCAAGCGGTGCCCTTGCGATGCGATCAGCTCAAAACTGTATTGGCCAGTCTAAGCTGCCGACGGGTTGCATTCCTCGGCAGCAACCTTGATAGCATGCCTTGGTCCTATCCATGTCGATTGTTTCTCATTCGAGCATAATGGACATGGAAAGCACGCCTTCGCTTCAGCGCAGAACCAAAGACATACAGATTTCATAAATTGTTTTAGCCTCGAGGGCGGCCTCATCCAGTGGAATCTGTCAGAGATGAGGCCATGCAATGACGTTCCGGCCCATATATTAGACATATCTCCTTCGACTACAGTATCAGACCGGAAAGGCGGTCTCTGCTACTGATCTTCCAAAAGTTGTGCCGCATCCATCAAAAGCTCAGGGCTGCAATATCACAAATACTTCCGAGCACCAGATTTCCATCGTCGCATATCCTCTCATTCCCTCCTATCATTCGATCTGTCTCGTAACAGATCACACTTAGCCCGCCACTCGCGGAGCTTTTTCCCATTCCTGGTAACATCGACAAGACTACGGCTATCAGACAGAGCCACAGACCTCGCATCCCAATTGTGCACGTCAGGCCAAGTGGCAACACCATCTTGCCCAGAGTCAGTAATGGCGTCGTCTCCAACAGCGTCTTGTGTGTTTTCAAGCCAAGCCCAAATGGCGTAGTCATTGACCGCATGCATCTCCCTCTCCTCGGAGATCACATAGCCATCATCGTGACGATCGACAAAGCCCGAATCGACATCGGAGCCAGGCACTTGCATTCCAGCAGCGATTGCCGCAGCTTTCGCTTCCTCTAAGGCCTGCTCTGCCTGCTTTACATTCTGCGTCAGGGCAATGGTCTTCAGAATTTGCTGCAGGTCAAGCTCGGTGCTCGTCTGGCATGGCTGCTCTCTGGCGATCTTGTCGGCACGTTCCCTGGTCTGCTGATCGAAAAGCTCGTGACGGTCTTCGAGCGCATTCTCAGCTTGTACCAGGTTATCCCTCCACATCTTGTAGTTGTACAACAGCTCATCTCTGGTCGGGAAAGTCGTATTTGTCAACTCCAGCTGATGACGGACCGGCTGCTCAGGAGCACTTTTTCTAAGGTCCTCTGATGCTGGACGGCGGCGAAGAGATGGTGATGATAAGGCTGGGCTTCTGCTGCGATTCTCATCATCATCCGGATGGTTGAGCAACATTGTGTTCGTGGCATCAGTGCCTTGCTCGGCTATTGCATAGCCTGCAGCCGGTATGAGGGAGCCTTGGACGAAGAGCTCGTCGAAAGCATCGAAAAGCTCCAAATGCTTGCGTCGAAGCTCAGCGTACATCTCGTTCATCTGGTGATGGAGCTCCGCTCGCATGCCATCATTAGTGTCTGAACGCTGTTGCAGCTGGTAGAGCTCCTGTTGTAAGCTCGTCAGCTCATCCTGAACCCCTGCCACTTCGACAGCCTCGATTGCGTCGATCGCCGACTGCACGCGGATGATCTCCTGGCGCAGATGCTGGGCTTCTGATTCTAGAGTGGCAAGCTCTTGGTCGGCGCGGTCTTCTGCCGCTTCTGTCCTGCGATGGTCGAATACAGCAGCCTGGAGCTGCGTTGATAACTGTTGCGTTGGCAAGATGGCGACACAAATCTTCTTGCCATCATGGGCAATGACCAATTTGGAAGATGCAGAAGTGTAGTCGTCCTCAGCTTCACCAGCGAACACCCACGTGGGATCATCGCCTTGTTGAATGACGAGTTTTGGGAGATGCTCCTCATTAGTATAGGTCTCGTCCATGTCCGGCGACGGATCGGCTATTGTGAGATTTGATGGGTTTGGAGAATCACCTGAAGTGGCCATATTGATCGGCTTTTGCGGTGGTGAGCGTGGCTCGCCAGTTGCAACATGATGTTCTTTGAGTTGCCCTTGCCGCGAGTCGTGGCGATGTACGTGTTTGCCAATCTTCAGCAGGCATTTTCGTACACCCGCGAACATAGCATTGACCTTTCCCTTTCCTCTCTTCATGATATACGCCTCTCTTGAGACCGTATCAGAGGCAGAACTGGTGGGGTTCATGTTAGAAGTCTGGTATTCTTTGGAAGGCGTACAGTGGTTTGCAGCGTGCAAACTAGCACTTTCGTCGCTGTTCAGGGCGGGTGCAGATGCTTCTCCTTCGAGGAGTGTCACAGTTGCGAATTATAAGCATGCTGCAAATGTGTCCGATTCTTGATGACATGTGTTTCTACCTTTTTTTTTCAATGCGTTTGTCCATCTTTCACAGACGGCTTTGTTAGTCATAGTCGATTTTCGACTGTCGAATCCATAGACATTCACATAGCGTCAAAGCAAGCATGTGCCGTGCGACACATTGTCGAAGGAGATCCAATCTATATTGTTCTGGTCGATCAGCACCAGTGGTAGTCAGACCATCGCGAATCGAGACTTTTTCAAGGCAATCTTGAACCCACCATCAAGATACCAAAGTGCACGAACGGTTCGGCACAACCTCAAGTCCTTGGAACATTGTCAACAACATGCCTGTGGCACACAATAGTCTCGGATCGCACAGAATGCCGCATGTTAGCAAGCGTGGCAAGGAAGCATCGTCTGCCACCCTCCCCAAGTACACAGCACCAACACCTAGCGGCTCGACTCCCCTTGCCACGAGTAATGCCCAACGCAACCCACAAGATTACCATGCAGCAGTAGCAGTCTCATCGTTAACTGGATCCATGGCTGAGGTCACCATCCAAGATTCAGTCGGCGCTGGTCAAGATGGGTTCCAGACCGTAGAGCGCAAGTATGGAAGAGGGAGGACCAAGAGTACCGTACCTGCAGGAAATTGGAACCATCACAAGCAAGACAACCAGGGCAAACGTGGCACTGTCATGGAACAGAGCTTCCGCAGCCGCGCGGGCACTGCATTGACCACGGCGACGAGGTTGCTCAGGCGAAAGACAAAGAGTGGCGTTGCATACTCAGCGCAGAAAGCAGGAGTGGTCGTGTGGCACTGGGACTACCGCCCACTGAAGGCGGAGCTTCCCGAAGACCACCCAGACCGTAAGTTCATGGGTCAAGGACCGGACGGCTCGTACTGGCTCAAGAAAGGCAGGTGGTTCCTCATCCTTGCAAAGGCCAAATACGTGGTATCCGAAGTTCCCCTCTACACTCATGGTGGTTGTGGCCTTGACCGCAAGTCCGAGGACATGAAATGGGAATATCTTTCGGTAAAGCCGCTCCGCATCAAGGATGGCGAGAAGTTCGTCAACCAAAGCGAAGATAATCCGATCCTTGAGTTCGCTTCGCAGTCAAACCCGGACGCGACATTTCCAGCTACCATGGTTGCGCATTTTACAGAAGTGAGGACACGCGATGTTGACTGTGATGAGCTTCGCATGGACGCACAGCTAACGTACGAGTCAACCATGATCGTGGTGGAGAAGGCGAGGGCACATCTAGGCACTGATTCGCGAACTGCGTGATGCGATTTATCAGCCAGAGTTAATGTGTCGACGCAACGTGGAGCGTCTGAAGTCGTGTGAGCTCGGAGCGAATACACATTGTTTCCTTCAAATGTTGTTTTGAACATGGACCATACTCTACGTGAGTGCAAGAATCGAACGGACGCGGTGCCTTGATATGCCTGTTTGCAAGTTTCCCTGTAGACGTGTAAGAACGAGTCAAAAGAACGTGTGTGAGTAACAGCTGAACCCCTTCTTCTTACACTGATAGTAAGTAATCAATCAGGCAGCTCTTCGAATCTTCCTTCATCGACAGCTTGCTGCACCGGATTTTTGACATCAACAACGCCAGTAGCCTTGAGCCTCTCAAATAGGACAAACAGTCTTTCCGCCTCGCGTTCCTTCTCTTCTTCCGTCATTTCGCTGAAGTCATGCTTCTCATTCTTAGCTCGATCACTTTCCTCTGAGCTAAGCTTCTGTCCTGTAACAGGGTTGATGTCCTTCGCCGCCTCCGAGTTCTCGTCGCTAGCAACGCTGCTTGCCTCGGCTGCGGATGAAGGTACTTGGATGTTATGGCTCATCAGGAAACCAGAAGCGAAGCCGTAGCCAATATTCTTAACGAACTTGTTGGCGTCTTTGTCGCTTAATTCGAAAAGGAGAGAAGAAATGTTCTCGCGCAGAGTTGGCAAATTTGGCGAGCAGGACAGACGCAGCAACCGAGCTGAGACTGTGTCACCCTGACCAAGCGGTTTGTCGCGATCCTTTTCGCGTGGCAGTAGCAACCACCGCATGAATGCCTTCATTTGTGGCGTTGCAAGTTCATAGCAGCGCCGAATCAGAGTGACCAGTGGTGCAGCTGCCTGATCCAGATCGCTCTCGGGGTATGCACGAGCTGCACTATCGAGAAGGCCCACCAGCTTGTCAATGACACCCTCTGGATCGGAGTACGGGAAGACTGGACTTGTCCTCGCTTGCCTGCCCATGGGCGTCTTCTTCTCCGCCGCTTTGAGGTCCAAGTTGAGCAAAGCGTTCAGCACATAGCGTAGAGGAGGGTCCAATGGCGGATTCGGCGGTGGATGTTGCATCAGTGTATTTATCAGAGGCTCAATGGCGGGCGTGAACATCGGCTCAAGCTCTGGCGCATGGTAAGTGATGTTGAACAGCAATTTCAGGGTCTCAACCATTGCCATATCCTCGATGGGCGACGTTGCGGACTGCCTCCGGCCGGACTTGGTTGATGCAAGCTTTGAGTGGTACGTTACGTGGCGAATTATGCTGTCTGCTAGGCCGTGTTCTTTAACGAGACTCTCAAGGTCGACGTTAGTATCGTAAGTGAGTAGGAAAAGCATGCGTCCAATCAAGAATTCGTAGTCCCTATCATCCTGCTTGTATAGGTTGGCTGCCTTTGCGGGATATCCAAGGTCAACGAATGCTTGCCGTGAAGGAGGATGCAGAAGAAAGGCGTTGGCAAGGACTCGCAGAGCTTCGTATGACTGTGGAGGGTTGCCAGTTTCCAATCCAAACTTGGACAGTGTTGCGATCCCCTAAAGGTAAGAGTTAGATCGTAGTCCGTGTTTGAAAAGGAAAGACTTACCCGTTGAGAGAATATGGAGCCTGCACTGCTTGGATTTCGACCATACACCTTGAGTCTGGCAAGGTAATCTTCTTGCTCTGCGGCGTATCAGCGACGAAGGATCTGCACATATCATGAGATACCCACGCTCTAATGATAGTTTGGCCTTCTCTACGTGCTGCTCGAGCTCCTTCAACAGCCGGTCAACTTCGGCGAGGTCTTTTCACCAGAGATTAGCTTCGTGAGATGGTCTGAGGTGACGATTCCCTCACCTGCGGACGCCACCGCATTAGACGATTGTTGTATCGCATCGAACGGCATCGCGGCGCCTGAAGCGAAATCCTTGGGATGGAATTATTGGTGTGACTCCGCATCAATGTAGACCGAGAGACTGAAGTATGAGGGCGGGCAACCTTCTGGAAAGTGGACAAGTCAATCCCTCGTCATCGCACAGCTGATGCGACAGATATACGTGAAGCGGCAGGGAACATGGAAGAACAGTCTAGTAAGTAGTGAATGAGAGTCTCCAGGCCTGAGGCAGCCACGCATTAGCGGCCGGTCGCTTCACGCTAGCGCGCTTTCCCAGCCCTGTTCAATTTAGTCCAACGCGTCGTCTCGCGACTTCGGTTTCTCAGACGTGTAGTGTGGTGATGTATCGCGTTTCAACGATGAGTGCGAAGACATACTGTCCGACAAACATCTTGGATTTGTAGCAGTCCGAGACAGAGATGTCGTGTGCTTCCTCCAGGCTTGACGACTTACCAGAACGACCACCAACGCCACCACGAGACACTAATTCAGCCGTAGAAGAGGCTATCAGCTTCCTGGACGACAGCAACGAGATTGAACGCGCTCTGAACAAGTCACGACCAAAAGCACAAAATCGAACTTCCTCACCAACTCAGCCGTCGCCCTCGACATCTCAAGAGCCTCTGGCAGGCTCAAATGGGCCGAAAAAGGTCGGCTTCACACCCATACCGACGTACCACCAGATAGCACGTGCTGGCCAGCTGAGCTCGCCTACAGCTCAGTCACGGAAGTTCTTTCCATCAAGGAGAGATGCCAGGCCTTTGAAGTCCATCTTGAAGCAAGCCAATGCGGCGCCTCCGCCTACCCCAGACGACTTGGAAGCGAAGCTCAGCTATTTCTCTCCCAAGGAACCTGGTAGCTTTGCCAAGATGTTGCAATCAGTGGTCAGCCAACTCGGCGGAAGTTCCATCAGCGGACGACTCGATGCCTATCAAGCTCTCACTGGTGCTCTTAGAGCCTATGAAGGCATCCCGGATATCCAGGCTATGACATCTAAGATGACTATCTTGAAACAATTCATGACTCGCGACATGAATTGGAAGGATCAGACTGGTGCTCCAAACTTCCAAATCATTACGAATGCGCTCAGCCTTACTGTAGCGATCTTCATGGAGCCGAAGCTGGCAGATACGTTGGATGATGACTTCCGTGCCTTTGTCATCGAAAGATGTATCTTGGCCATAGAGCAGCCGGGCTTTTCCAAACAGGTGATCAAGATACATATGTATCTGCTAGCTCATCCAGAGCTGTACACGTCAGTCATGACCCAGAAGCGAGCGGACCGGATCATCGCGGCTCTGAACACAATCGAGAGTCGTTGCTCCGGAAACAGCAGCATTGCCACCCGGCTTGTCATCTATCAAAGGCTTTTGGAGCACGTTTCCAACGCGATGCTCAACAGGGTACGCGAATGGCTGGAGTACATCTTCCACACTACCTTGAGCAAGATCAACGAAGTACGGATTCGAGCAGTCGAGATGTGTTCGCTGGCTGGTCTGACCTTAGGTGGTCATCCTGCTGCTAGTAAGGCAATTTTAGACCTGTTCGAGAGTCAGGTCGAAGATGAGCAGACTTACTGCGACTTCTATGTCCAGCGAATGACGGATATGATCAAAGATAAAGAAGCTGCTACCTGCGTACCTCGCATTTGGTCGGCGGTCGTCCTCTTCTTCCGCAACAAGCGGTTTCCGATTGAGAGCTGGAACAAGCTGAAGCCTTGGCTCGTCATAATCCAGACGTGCCTGAACTCCAGCAATACCAATGTCGCCGAGCACGCACATCTCGCGTGGAATAAGTTTGTCTTTGCCGTCATGCCGGACAAATCAACCTCGCGCAATCTGTTCGACTTGATCAAAGTGCCGCCGTTGAGCAGCATGGGCAAGAGTGGCTCGGACAAACACTCGAAGCAGATCAAGCAGTCCGCGGTGAACAGCTATTACAATCTTCTGCACTATGGCCTGAGACCCGGCTTGAGTCACGAGGAGCTGGACCACGCTTGGGACTCGTACGTGGAAGGTGGGCTGAAAGGCATGATCAAGGCCAATGGGAAAGGACGATTGCTAGCTTGTGGTGTGCTGCGCGGGCTGTGTAAGGCAGGTAGCGGTGCCTGGAACCACAATGCTGCTAATGAGCAAACACTAATCAGGTCGGAGGATTTGCCTAAGCTCGACCCCAAATGGGTGCGATCTCGACTGGGCAGGATCTTGAGGCTTATCGAACCATTATTGAAAGATTCACTCTTGACGCCAGCCGAAGGCACACAGGTTTTTGAGAGGACCTGGCAAGCTCTTATGCAAACTGTGGCCGATGCTGGTGCTCAGGAAGTCAAAACCTCTAGTGAACTCAAGGAGGCCCTGGCTATGCTCATCAACCTGTTCCGCTCGTTGTGGCAGTCGTGCGCAACAGTACCCCGGGGGCCAGACCTCACTACTTGCTACACTCGTTACGCTGGATATGTCGAGGCTGCTGTGCAATGCATTGGAGCTGGGCCGTTCGCGGAGGATATACTAGCCCAAGGGAATGACGATCTTCTACACGCAGCATTGACACCATCGCACCGATCCGGTAAGCATCGAAGCGCGCCAAAGTCACCTCTGGTCTTCCTGTTCGGTCTTCTCTACGATTCGGCTTCGACTGGACCGGCTGTTGAGTCGCTCGGCCCACGTTTAGTGCGACTACTCGTTGCCGCTCGACCGGCTCGCTCAATGCAATTAGATCTGCTATGTAAGTCATTGCAGACGTGGTCGACGTCGCATGCTACGGCTGCAGATCAGTCTGTTGCAGCGAGTCTATGGAGTTTCGTGGCAGATGCTACCACTGCTCTGCTTGAGAAGCCCGTTCCCATTACAGACAGCCGTGCCCCGGATGTCCTGGGCTTGGAGCTCCGCAACGCTTGCGCCATCTTCGCACAAGGTACCAAGCACATCACTAATGACATAGCATTACAAGCATCCGCTGAGTTGTATGAAGCTGCCTTCAAAATGGCGAAATCAGGCGCCAAGCAGGCGGGCGCCACTTTGGCCGTGATTGAACCATCTGCGAAAGCATTGCTCGAATGCAGCAACAGTGTCTCAATACGCTCCCTGGCTCATCTTGCAAGCATCGTTGGTGCAAGCGCAGCTTGGCCACGCAATAGACAGGAGCTGGAACAAGGATACAAAGCACTTTGGGGTGTTGCTATGGCGTCCCACAGAAACGGAAGCTTTGATCCATTCGACAATCTATACCAACTCATCTCGGTTGCACTAATCCGCACGTACCGCGAACTGGAGACTCTGACGCCAGAGGCAGCGACCGATGCTCTCAAATTCAACTCCGCGGCCGTGAAGTGGTTGCAATCATGCCCGATGTCCATGAGGCCGTTCGCTATCCGGAAGGTCCAGATCGGCTTCGCTGCATGGCTGGAAGATTCGGAAAGGAAGACAAAAGAGACGCCTCTGGCATCAGCTGTAAGTGCTTGCATACTGTTACTTGTTCTGACGACGACTGACCGTTCACAGCTTCTCGCGACCTGGCGTGAGCTGCTCCAGCTGCTGGACAGCCTTCCCAATCACGATTCGGAGCTCCTGAAAACTTTGGAGCCGCTTCTTGCAGCCGCCTTCTCGAGTCCACATAAGGCCATCGCCAGCGAGACCATCCGCTTCTGGAACAATTCATTCGGCACACAAGAGAAGCTGGAGTATCCCGCAAGATTGGAAGCTGTCCTGCGGGCACGCTCCAGCGAAGCAGAAATTAGCCTGCCAGGCTTGCCTGATCGACCAAAGGTGGCTCCTGCACAATTGCCAGAGTTTTACGAGTCCCAAGCGCAACAACAAGCCTCAGGCTCTTCAAACTCTTCGCGTGTGCTCAGTGCAGATCTCCAGCGCATACCGTCCAGCGCACCTGTCATGCGATCTCGGCACGTCCGCAAAACGAGCGCAGCGGTTCAGACGAAGTCAGTGTCTAGTCCGGCCGCCGCCACGTCAAAGCGAAGCAGAGAGCCCAAAACGAAGGCTCGGCTGCGACACGACGACTCACAGGTGGACTTCGCGCCAATAGAGTCATCTCCAGTGTCCTTCGACGACTCCCAGATGTTGACTGAGCATCAGAAAGAGACTAGGGACAGGCAGCTCGCCGCGGCGCAGATGTTCCCAGAACTTTCGTCAAGCCCGATTGTGTTACCACGCCATGCTAGCAATGGCGTGCAAAAGCGGCTGGACTTTACTACTGATAGGACGGATGCTGAAATCGAGGATGCCGTTGGTACACCAAGAGGACTGCCGGAAATTGACCACTCGATGAGTGATGACATTCCATCTTCGCCAACGCCCTCGTCTGCGAGAGGTGCTGATGCTGCCGAAATCGAGATCGACCCGCCTTCATCACCGCCTCGAGAAGCGGAAGATAAAGATGAGGGTCGTAAGCTCGCTGAGCACGAAAAGCTCGATATTCAAGGCAGGCTAGGAGCTCACGGGGAGGGCGCGAGCGAATTGGGTGCTGTAGGTGAGCCATCGACACGTTTGGCTTCTATGCTGCCGTCCGATACCACTCTACCCAATGAGCAGCTTCAAATGGAGGCAGACGCTGCTGCGCTTGAGCAAGACGCTTTTGATGATGATGACGCGACTGAAGGGACCACTTACATCAAGCCTCTCGGGCCCGATGAAGAAGTTGTATCACAGCGGTCAAACGACGATCCGTCCGTTGTCACCATCGAGACCTCGGCTGAAGACGATCTCAGCAGGGTTGAGAACTCTTTTGTACAGCAAATGCCGGCTGCTGCTTCAAACAATACCGAAATCTTGAGCAGTCAACATAGCGAGCGAGGGAGTAAGAAGCGCAAGAGGTCTTCGACGGACAGGGAGAGCTCGTCGAAGAAGCAGAAGTCGCAGTCGCCGCTCGGAAAGTTCTTCTCGTCTTTCTTGGGCCGCAGCCAGCAGGCCCAGGATGAGGACATTGGAGAGGAGATTGTTGTGGCCAGCCAGGCCTCAAACTCTCCTGCTAGCATCAAATCACACCAGACTGCCATTTCGCCTCAGAAGGCCGTCAATGCTGCGTCGATTCTGGAGAAGGTAGCTAAAGAGCCGGCTGTGACCTCAAATGTAAAGGAATCGGTCCCCGAGCCGCCGAAAAGGCGCGGTCGCGGTAGACCGAGAAAGTCCACAACTCCAGCACCAAGCCAAGATCAGCCTGCATCGGAGCGAGGTTTGAAGCGCAAGGCATCGATTGGAAGTGTCTCTAGCCGCGCTGGGTCAGAGGTTGCTACAAGCTTTGTCAAGGGGACACCAGCGCCTGCGAAGGCAAGGAAGCAGCGTCTCCACCAAGACGCGAAGGTGGAAAGTGCATCGCACGATGCACAGGCAGATAGTCCCCGCAAGCGCCCCTCACTACGCAAGACAGCTGAAGTCGTCATTCCGCGTGGTGAACAGGACGACGAAGAAGTTGAAGACGTTACCGAAGCAGATGAGTTCGATGAGGAGGCGGTCGAGAGTACGACATCCGACCGGCGAGCTGCACGCACTGTCTCTGAACGACCGATCGCGACTCCTCAGAGCATTCTTGCCAGGCTGAAGGGCGTCCTGGCGGATTTGCCTAGGATGATACTGGGCGGCCAGGATGAGAGGGAGATCGACGATATGCTTTTTGAGATCAGGAAGGAGGTGCATGAGGCTGGGAGGCGAGGCAAACAATAGAGGTACGGTACCCAGGATTCGACGGGTAGAATTGGTTAGGGAAGAGATGGTAGCAGGTACCTACTTGTATAGTCCGGCAGCTCGTCCTGACGGATGTAATATCCAGCAGTCCAGATACCTTGGCGTGTCATCTCCATGTACAGTCATTCACGACAGCTCTGCTGTGACCATGTAATACCTCTGGCTCTTTGGTGAACCTCGTCACCATGCTTCTTAGGCCTTGCAGCTTCACTATAGTTCTATCGCCACATCTCTCCCTGCAGAGTCGCGCCGTAGATCTACAGATCTCCAGGCCGCCTCTTTCTCCGCCATTTCCACCACGGCAGATGGTGCTGCGATAGTCGTGGCTACAGCAGCAGCCGCAGTGGGAGCAACGTTGGCCGTCGCTTGAGTCCCACCAGTCATGCCCCAGACCTGACTTCCCAGATTCTTCGCCACGAGACTGAAAATCGTGATACTCATGAACGGACTTATGCAACGATTGATCAAGAACCCAAGCATCAATTTGAACCAGCTCTTGCGCAGATGCAGATTCAGAAAAGGGACGCAAAAGGCGAACCAGATGCTCGGCATGAATGAGATGATCAGCATTGGTAGCAGCGCCGCGAGGCTGAAGTTCTGTGCTACGCCGTAGAGGAAGAGACATGTATTAACGACGCGGTAGTAGACAAGAGTCAGGCGCGCGATCTCGATGGCAGCGAAAAGGCGCGTGACGGAGATCATTTCCGCACCACCGCAGAACCAGTAGTTGTTGAAGTAGGCGTTGCTGCCCCAGCGGCGTCGTTGGCTTTTCAATGTCAGAAGGGTGATCCACTATTTGGCACAATTTAGGGTAGGACTCACCTCAGATAGTGCTTGAGGCTCTGCGGCGCTATGGTCTCGGAGCCAGCTTCCGGGATGAACAGCGTGTGTAAGTCTTTCCCTTGTGACAGCATCGAGTACGTCAATCTCCTATCGGTTCCGAGGTATTGTATCTGATGCCGAAGCACAGGGTAAGTTGTCACTGGACTTGCGTACTTCTCAATTGCTCCTGCCATCTCCGGGCGGACCACTATCATGGTGATACATCCTGGGAGGCAGGTGACCTTGCCAAGGTAGTGCTCTGCTCCTCGTCGTACAATCTGTCCAAATGCGTACTGAAAGTTCTGATACAGGTTCCAGAAAGACCATTCGAAGCCAGGCTCAAACTCAACGAAGACAAAGCCGCAAGCTGCGATGGCCTTTGGGTCGGCCAAACATGCATCTGCTAGTAGTGCTAAAGCACCTTGATGGATGGTCGAGTCGGCGTCGGTACAGAAGACCAAGTCGAACGCTTTGAAACTTGGCTCTCTGGTAAGCTGTGGTAAGATTCCATAGTTTGACCCGGAGTCTCTGAATACGCTGGTTGAGATTGGTGCGAGGATAGTTGAAAAGATCATGGCACAGCACCAGAGTGTCCTTCTTGCCGGCATTCGGAGCCTTTTCGATGCAGAGCGTTGGGATGTCATCAACGAAGCCTGCATCCACCTTCAATGTGCCCCATTTCCATCTCAGAGAGTTATACTCCCACTCAAATGATGCCACAACTTTCGTCATGTGCGATCTAATGTCGCGTGGTTTGCCATCGAGTATCACACACATAACCTGTCGATGCTTGCCAGTCCCGTTGTCACGCAATGAGAAAAGCGTCTTGACAATCTGCTCTTCCGACTCGGAATATGCTGGTATCAAACTCAAGATCCAGGAGGCTCTTTGTTCTGGAGCCTTGACGAACCGAGCCTTAATCATGAAGTACAATCGACAGAACACTTGTATCCATATGGAGAAGAAGTCTTTGCTTTTGAAGAATAGGATCATGCACAGCACCCACGTTCCAGAATATCCCATAGCGCTGATCACGATGCATGTTGCATTCAGAGCAAAGATGACCGAGCCAAACATCAAACGTTGATGCAGCAGCTCTTTCTGCTTCAGCTTGCGGGCAGGATCAACAGGATCGGGCTCCTGTGGTCCTGCTTCAGCATCAATGTCGAAGGAGTTCATGAACATCTCATTCTTCTCCTTGTCGACATGCGGGAAGAGGGCATGACTGATGGTGGATAGCACTGAGCCTGCAGCAGAGAGCCTCCGATTGACAAAGGCAGGTAAAGATGCTGTTGATCCAAAGTGCTGGTGGTGCGGTAATCGGAGAGTCCACGTGCTGGACTTGCGAGGCATGCTTGTGGCCTCGAAAGGTCGTTGCCAGAGGCCATGCCGACGGAGCGATGTTGCTGGAGATATGTTGTCACTCAGTGGTGGTGACGGGAAAGCTGACTGGCATGATCTCCCATTGATAGTCATTTCGTCAGAACCGAAGTCATCCCGCGAATCATTCCTGGGAGCAAATGCGAAATCGCGGAAGTCTGTCGCCGAGGCAGTCCAAGCTGACCATCTCTTGCGACGGGACATGAATTCCTTTTCTTGCTGCCGAACATCGGATCGCATGCTTATGTCGGACATGGACTTGCTATGGTGAAGCAGACCAGCTCGGGGAATGAACGCAAAATCACGATGCTCGATCATGCCACGATATGCAACAGACATATTTTCCTGGAGCTCTTTATCTGCTATG
Source organism: Teratosphaeria zuluensis (assembly GCA_007113905.1). Taxonomy (NCBI): domain Eukaryota; kingdom Fungi; phylum Ascomycota; class Dothideomycetes; order Mycosphaerellales; family Teratosphaeriaceae; genus Teratosphaeria; species Teratosphaeria zuluensis. The sequence goes on from VCMQ01000016.1 coordinate 797,960, forward strand.
AGGAACTCTTGAGCCGACAGCGAAGGTGACCGAGATGCAGCAACGCGTAAGAAGCCCTGTTGTGAGGAAGTTCTGGCCGCCCATGTGCCATCGGCTATCATGGCCTCTGGCGCAGATGGTCCGTCCATGAACCTGTCGTAGTGTTGCGAATGCGGCCTGACGAGGGTTCGACGGTATTTGGTCGGCCTACGAGTCTTTCCTCCATGGCAGTGTGTTAAAAGTTCAGCGGTCTGGTGTTGTGAACGAGCACTTGCCAAGCGGTAATCACTTTCGATCGGGCTTAGTCTGTAACTACGACGTCCGTAAAGATTGCGTGGCCCCCGATTGGATCTTCGTGTAGTCAGCTGCCTATTCGACCACAGCCTCGCGCAACGAGCCTCACTATGGTAGGCTAAAGCAACACATCGGCCCTTTGTAATCTTGGTGGGGCGTCTAGACAGTTGCGTGGTGATGGTCGGCGTTCCTCTTGGCAGCTTGAACACAGGATCGTCCCAGGGGCACCAGTGCGTGTCCTCCGCAGACAAAGGTGTGGCCCGGCGCTGGATTCTGGGAGTCTTTTGGTGTGCGAGGGGATACGGCATAATGGCTGCGGCTGATTCCGCAGCGTAAAGTCTAGTTCATACGCCTCACCCTTAGTGAGAAAATCAACACATCCCTATAAGAAGCGCATGAAGTTGAACACTGCATGCCATGGGAAAGCTTGGCTGGTGATAAGATTGACCGAAGTAAGGGATGCACATAACAGGAATTCGGCATACACAGATTAGCGCGACAGTGAATCATCATATCGTTGATGACAGTGTACGCTCCTCTCTGTCTTCTGCTCATCCTCGTCTCAACAGGCAGCAAACTCTGTCTCTGAATTCATGTGAGCGGGCTGATTGCCAAAGTCACATGTCGAATAGCCGACATCAATGCCAGTATGCACACTGATCGAGAGATCATGGCTGAGTGGTGACGAGCAATGACGAGATCATTCTGACTGCACAAGGCAGGCGGTTGGTCAGTCGGGCAGTCCGTCAGCCATTTGGGCCAACACTTGCTCGACTGACAATCGAAAGGTCTGTCAGCCGAGCGTACATAGGCCGGATGAGTCTCGGAAAGAGTGTATCGACAGATCGGCGGCTCGTACATGTGGGCAAGGTGCTCACGTTGACAAAGCCTCTTCAACAGCTGGCTGTTGCGTGCTTCCCGGACAGGTACCCGGACCTTCTTCTTTGTTCAAGCTTCTCGGTTCCACGTACCTGGTTGACGGATTCCATCAGGTATCCCAACGGCAATGAATTGGCGCCAGGTACGCGGACAACATTCAAGACCAGCGTTAAATGCTTAGGATTCCAGACCAGATAGTCGACCCGCAACACATAATTGCAGTCCAGGCCATGCGGTGGTACATATCCAAAACAGAGATTTGCTCCGCCTGAGCGCTTCGAGACTTCTGTCTGACAAAGAAAGGGTCAATGCTAGTCGCCACGCCTCGGCGCTTCATGAATGCAACAGGGCATTGCTCGCGCGAAATGTTCGGTCCAAAGAGGAGCACCGCCTCGTATGCTATGCAGGTGGCATCTCCTCGCGACGGCTAGGACTTCCTTCAAGCGCGCATCACAAAGGTCTCTCCGTACTCTCGGACACGTGCGCAAATCTTTTCTTTTGGACGCAAGTTGCTGCCGCGAAGTTGCTGTATTGGCAAGCAAGGTCTCGTTCCTCGTATATCTCAAATTTGACAATGTGCCGAACGTTCTCGTCTAGTCGAGCAGTATCTTAGCCCCAGCTTGCGAGATGCACAAAGCTTTCCCATCCTCAGACGAGACTGATGCTTCTGGTGGCTGATAGGGGCGCTGGCGATGTCCGTTCGAGCCCATCGGTGATCAACAGGATGTCGTTGTGCTCTGCATGTCGTGATGAAGGTCAAAGGTGCGATCGACGCTTGGCGGCGGTCAGGGTCCAGTCCGTCTGTCTGTATAAGTATTAGCATCGAATACGACCAGACTGAGGATTGCTCAGCAGCGCCACCGAACACTTAACAGCATAATCACCACCATTGACAAGCACACCTTGTGTATTGACATCCGAAATGCTTGCAGTCGCAACCCATCCAACGCCATTTGGCAAGCTCGAGGAAGGCGCACTGTTGACACAGAAAGTTCATCGTCGAGGCTCTGCTGTCCCTGCCAGCCTGCTCAGCGGCACTGGCACCCCATCTAAGGACATCGAGAATGTCGTCATCACTGAGCAGAACATCAACACTCGTCGCGCTTCAGCAGTAATTGCCAACCTCCTCAAAGCTAATGCCCAAGCATTTGCTGCCAATGCAGCAATTGAGCAGACCGAGCCACCGACCTTACCCGGAGATCCACATGTTTGTGTCGTTGGCGTCGGCTACGTTGGCGAGATTCTCCTTCGCAAATTTGGGACAGTCTTTCCAGCAACTGGCTTCGACATCTCCGAAAAGCGTCTTGCACATATCGAGAAACACTTCGCCGATCTTCCTGGTGTCAGACTGACTTCGGACACTTCATTATTAAAAGAAGCCACCCACTTCTGTATCAGCGTACCAACCTTGCTGAGAGACGATCGATCCGTCAATACTGATCATCTCAAACGTGCAATAGAGATGGTTACAACTCATGCTCAGCCTGGCAGCACCATCGTGATAGAGTCAAGTGTGTCGGTCGGTATGACACGATCTCTACTTGGACCATACAAGAGAAAGTTTCATTGCGGAATGTCGCCAGAGCGTGTCGATCCTGGTCGAACGGCTCCAGCAGCCCATGACATACCGAAGATCATCTCGGCTCTGACCGAGCCTGCTGTGGAACGCATGAAAGCGGTCTATTCCAGGGCTTTTCGGACTGTTGTGCCAGTGTCAAAGCCAGAGGTGGCCGAGATGGCCAAGTTGTTCGAGAACTGCTATCGTATGATCAACATCGCCTACGTCAATGAGGTCGCCGATGCATGCCGAAAACAGGATATCGACGTCTATGAGCTGGTTCAGGCGGCATCGACCAAACCATTTGGCTTCCAGAGCTTCCAGCCAGGTTTGGGAGTCGGCGGTCATTGCATTCCGATCAACCCGTTCTACCTCATGGCGAACAATGAGCTTCCCTTGCTCCGCCAGGCCACCGACACCATTTGGGCTAGACCGGCCGTGCAGGCAAGAGAGTTCCTAGCTGAGTGTAGGAAGGTTAGTCCAGCACCTCGACTGCTCATCGTGGGTATGGGATTCAAGCCGGGACAGCGAGTCACTGATTGTTCGCCGTCTGTTGCTTTCGCCCAGGAGATGAAGGCGCTGGGCTGCGAAGACCTTCAATTCTACGATCCCTTGGTTGAGCAAAGCCAGTTGCCATGGATGAGGAGGATGTCAGATGCTGAATTCATGGCACAGAACCTAGAGGGGAGTGTGGATGCCATCGCGGTGTGCATAAAGCAGGAGAACGTGGATTGGACGGTGTTTTCGTCGCTCCGGCAGACCAAAGTGCAGTGGTTCGTCCAAAAGTGATGATTGAATTAGCGACATATTTTCGTATGTAGTTGTTTGTACATCATAGCTTAGCATTTAGACCTTTCATCGTCGGTCCATTCACCGTTCATGGGACTTGCCGGAGACTTGTGTGCTTTTGGCACTTCAGCGTCATCAGTGACAACCCGCCCGGCAGCGTGCCTCAAACAATGGACAGGCATTGGTAGCAATAAAGAGTCCATGTGTCCTGATGTGGTGGGGACACCAGCGTGCTCGACACGAGTGCAATTGAACAAAGCCTGCCGTTCTCACTGCTCATTGCGCAAGACCAGTGCCCTCATTGGCCAAGCAATGACGAGGCTAATGCCTTGAGCAGTTGTTTGGTTGCTGCTAGCCCTAGTGCTTGATTGAGGTGTGGTATACATCCTTCGTCAGTCAGTTGAGCAAGAAATTGGTACGATCTTACATTTGAAGATCATTTGAATATGTGGGTACTCGGCGCTAACAGGAGCTATTGCCGCCCGATCGCCGCTACCGAAAGTTGGGGTCTCCAGAGGGTCGGATCAACATGTGGTTGCGTCTAGGGTTAGTGTTTGGGTAAGATCGAGACAACTATAAACTCAGCTATTGCAATGTCAATAACACATCTCAACTGACACATTAAATGCCCTGATGTCGTTCAGCCTCGCAGACGTTTAGCTGCCACCTCAGCAGGTTGATCTGGAACGAAAAGGTACTTATGCAACACAATGCTGCTTTATTATAGTTGATCGGACACTAGAGATGAACAATACCAGAGGTCCGAGTCATGCAACCTCACGATGGCAGTGGGGGCTATCAATTCACGGGTGCCAGACGAGGCCGTCATGTACAGTCTCGAACACCGGCAAAATGCCATGATACCATGATGCCAATGTGAATTTCTCTGTCGAAAAACGATATCCGTATATCGCCGCTCGGTCCACCTTCCGTCGCAGATGCCAATGGCTTTCCTCTCCTGCCCCGCAACACACAACGAGCTCGCTCCACCCGTCGACTGGCCTCGGTAAAGGCGCAGCCGCTATGTCGTCGTTGCTGTCAACCGGGCGAAGACGGTTCAAATTTGTCTGGATCGCGTGCAGAGACCGCAGATCACCCTGATCTTGGTCTTGTGTCGAAAAGACATCCTCGCATTGACATCCTGTTGCGAAGCTCAATGGCGGCCATCAGGGTAGCACCAACCCGAGCTCAGAGAGCAGTCAACCTGCTCCGAGCTGTCAACAGTGGCAGCTCGACATGCCCATGCCACAGCAACCCTGGACATCATCACCCAGCGCATCATGCTCATCCATTTGGCGGTAAGGTGCGTGGGCTCGCCACGCCCATGGACACCTCTATGCAGAAGGAGTATGCCTTCGAAATGGCAGCAAGCAGCATTCGATTTGGTCCTGGATGCACAAAGGAAGTGGGCATGGACTTCAAGAATCTTGGAGCCAAGAAGGTCATGGTTGTAACAGACACCACTGTGCAGAAGCTTGACGCTATGAAGCAAGTGTCTGAGGGCTTGGAGCGGGAAGGCATCCCATACGAGATCTACAGCAGGACAAGAGTGGAGCCAAAGGACTACAGCATTAAGGAAGCAATTGCTGCTGCAAAGCCATATCAGCCCGATGCTTTTCTGGCTGTGGGTGGTGGTAGTGTCATTGATACGGCCAAGCTTATGAACTTGTACACAACCTTCCCAGACGCCGATTTCCTGGATTTCGTCAATGCACCGCTTGGAAAAGGTATGCCTATACAAGGGAAGCTCAAGCCATTGATCGCAGTCCCAACGACTGCTGGCACCGGCTCGGAGACTACGGGCACGGCTATCTTCGACCTTGTGGACAAGAAGGCCAAGACAGGCATTGCTCACCGTAACCTGAAGCCGACTCTCGGAATATGCGATCCGATCAACACACGCACAATGCCTTCCGCTGTGCACGCATCGTCAGGTCTTGATGTGCTCTGCCACAGCTTGGAATCATGGACCGCCATTCCTTACCATGAGCGTGTGCCTCGTCCCACCAACCCGATCAACCGTCCTGCCTACCAGGGAGCAAACCCAATTTCAGACATCTTCTCCTTGCAAGCGTTGCGAAGTACTGTGAAATACTTGCCAAGAGCAGTCAAGGATCCAGATGACTTCGAGGCGCAGTCCAACATGCTGCTCGCCGCGACCCTGGCTGGTGTCGGCTTCGGTAACGCTGGTGTGCATCTCTGCCACGGCATGTCTTACCCGATTTCTTCCCAGAACCCAGGCTACAAGCACAACGGCTACGCGGTCGACGCTCCTATCATCCCGCACGGTGTCTCAGTCGCAGTTACCGCGCCTGCTGTTTTCAAGTTTACTGCTGCTTCTAACCCGGAGCGACATTTGGCGGCTGCTGAGGCCTTTGGTGTCGACATCTCGAACGTCAAGAAGGAGTCAGCCGGCGAGGTCTTGTCGGAAGCTTTGGCGAACTTCTTGGTCAAGCTTGGTGACCAGCCGAGAGGTCTGAAGGCTTTGGGATTCACAAATGGACACATTGATACATTGGTTGAGGGTACCATTCCACAGGCGAGAGTACTGATGCTGGCGCCGAGCTTGGACACTAGTGGTGGCGCCGAGGAGCGGGAACAGTTGAGAGGGCTGTTTGAGAATGCTATGAGCTACTAGGGAGTTTTATGATTCTGAAAATCTGGGCAGGGTGTCTACGTTGATGAAGTATGTCTCTATAGCATCATGCGAGCTTCTATAGGCACCGCAACTATTGGCAAACGGCGCTTCTGATTGTTACCAAGGGGCCACTCGAAGGCTTGTCTAGCGTCTGCTGTCTTTGTCAGCTTCTCAGCTCGCCTCCAACATCGCCCTCGTATCCTTCAGAATACGAATCGATGAACGCCAAGCGGTCAGCTGACTGGGAAATTGAAGGGGCGTTGCTCGCAAGGCGATGCCGAGATTCGATGCCGACTCCTTCGGTCTTGAGAATGGGATCTACGGGAATAGTGGCTATGGGGAAAATGGTGAGATCAGAAGCGCAAAGAGGTGGGCTGGGTATCCATAATAATGTAGAGCAGAACCGGAGTCGAGGACGGAGTAGATTTGGGTCATCTCGGCCTACCATGCTGTTGGGGCTGGTCGGCAGACGCTCCGGTGCAGTTTCACAGATCGCACCCTATCTTTGGTACTTAACGTGCCGTAACCACACGAGCGAGCTTAGCGTGTTGTGATGCTTCTTGGACGTCAGCGCGTGTTGACGATACAAGTTCACATCGCGTCGTGTGAGAGCTACAAGCATCTTTGGGTCAGACTGGGAGGACTCGGATAGCTGAATTGCCGTTGTCGAGGTATGGGCTGCTATCTCCTGCTGTGACATTCGCATCAAACATTGTGGTGCACGTGGATAATCGCATCTTGTGCTCAATGAATTTGTGCGATGCTGTTTGCAATGTTGTGGGCATGTAGGCAGCGCCAAGAATTGAGTGTTGTGGTGCGAATCGCGCTAGTCGTAGACCTATTTCTACATTAGTTCGCGGAAGCGAAGCCTCTTACTTTAGTACCTACAATCGACGTGTCGCGTGCTCGGATGTTCAAGAGCAACAGCCACGTCACAGCACATGGCTCAGACCTCAGAGCTCGATATATCCTCCAGCGTCGCCTTACCCGAGTCACCTTTGCAAGAGGCGACCTGAGGTTCGTCAGCACAAAGCGACGCCAACGGCGGTTATGTAACCTTGACGCCAACGCGCCCCTGAAAGAGGCGCTCCCACAAGGTAGCCTTTGCCGGACAGCTGACTCTGGGCATTCGTACTGCGCACACGAACGCGTCCAGCCACTCATCGCGATACTGCGTGACAGTGGGGCCAGATTTGTTATTGCAGACACAGATTTGCAGTTACCAGGGAATGCGAGAACCGCATATATGCCCGAGAAGAAACAAAATGAACCAATTATTTGCGGCCGCGATCATTCCGACAGTCGTGAGGTCTTTGATATGTATCGGTCGTCGAAGTGCCTACAGACCACCATACCAAGAGACTTTGTGCAGCTAATAACGGTCAACTTGTCAGCACGAAGCACAGGCTCAGAGTTGCAAACGCGAGGCCTACAGGAAGAGGCGTTCTGACCTGTTGATTTCCTCTTGAACTCTATTTCGACCGCACTCCTGTTCCTGGCTAGAGCTCGACTGTTATACACGGGCGCTAAGCTGATTGGAGGCGCGCTCATGCAGGTACCCCGTTCTCTTCACTTCCATCGCGAGCGGCTCATGTCACTGTAGTCCACGGCTGGCTTTGCCGCCCAAATCATCAGCCTCGGGCGTGTCTTCTGGCGCATAGACCAGATCAGCAAGCCATGTGGTTTGTGGGGTCTGGCCGGCAGACTGCCCAAGGTGGAAGCGATCGATGCAGGGGCAATCTCACAACACTAAGACGAATGAGCCATGGCAGCACTCATCCGTCGACGGTAGATGACCCAAACAAAAGGCAGGTAGGCAGCCGTTTCTGACGGGATTGTCCGCCTCTCTCACATACGTCTTCTACTCATTATTTGTTCATCAGTGTGGGCTTCACTCGTTACGAGTCCACCGCCAGTCGCTCTCTCGCAGCAATTAATTTTTACTAATTTTCTACTTCAGCTGGTCGCAGCATTTGCATTATGAGGACCGCGCTTTGGTGCCTCGCCGCTTTGGCGGGGCGTGCGCTCGCTGTCGCACAGAGCAATGACGATCTTATATCTGAGATCGCCAGCACGGAGGAGCAGATCTTGGAGCTGGAGGCAGAGCTTGCCAGCCTCTTGGCTGGGAGTATAGATAGCGACAGCAATGGAGAGGACTCGTGGGGAGGCTCTGATGGTTCATGGGGAGGGTCTGATGGTTCATGGGGAGGCTCGTGGGATGGGACCACCACATTGTCTGCAGATGACTGCACAGAGACCAGCACGACGACCGCGACGATCGTTACCACCACCGGCTCAACCACTGCCACCTTGACTGCTACTGTCATTGTCGTGCCTACAACCCCAGCGTCATCAGCCCCAGTTTCGAGCGGCTTTCCAGTGAGCAGCAACTCAACTCCTGCTATTCTTTCGTCAAGCGGCTTTCCAGTGAGCAGCAACTCGACTCCTGCTATTCCTTCGTCAAGCGGGACCGCACCTGTTACTACCCCTGCAACGAGCTTTCTTGGTAATACCACCAGCAGCAAGCCTTACGAGACTTCGTACACAACTTACACCTCGCTATGCACCGAGAATGGCACGATCGTGACCCACACTCACTCTGAGCCCATTGGTGCATCTGCCACGCCTACGCAGTCTTCCTACACTACTTTCACATCGCTTTGCACCGAGAACGGCACTGTTGTGACTCACACCCACTCCCAGCCTGTGGATCTATCGAGCGCGCCTGCGGAGGCGTCAGCCACGCCTTCAGAAGCTATCGTCACAGACTTGACTACGACTTACACCACCGTATGCCCAGCGACGAGCACAATCTCGACAAATGGTACGACATCGGAGTACACCTACAATGCCACGTCTACCGTCACCAGCGTGATCAGTGCGAGTGTCCCGGCGTTGGCCACCTCGGCGCCTTCAGATGTGCTTGTCACCGACTTCACCACAGTCTATACCACGGTCTGCCCGGCCACCAGCACTATTTCGAAGAATGGAACTACCTCTGAGTCGACCTACATCACTACATCGACAGTAACAAGTGTTATTAGCACGACAGTACCAGCGAGCCCGACGAGCACTGCGTCGGAGGCGACGGTGACCGACTTGACAACAATCTACACGACGATCTGCCCGGCCACCAGCACGATCTCAAAGGATGGGACCACCTCCGAGTCGACCTACATGACCACGTCAACTGTGACTAGCGTCATCAAGTCGAGCGTCCCAGTCAGCCCGGCGAGCACTTCAACGGAGTACACGGTAACAGACTTCACCACAGTCTACACCACGGTCTGCCCAGCTACGAGCACGATCTCCAAGGACGGCACTACATCCGAGTCTACTTACATTACTACTTCGACCGTCACTGATGTCTACAGCCTGACCATCCCAGTCAGCCACACGGCCATCACGGGCGCTCCAACTGGCGGTGCGGCTACCGGTGGCTCTAGCTCCTCGGTCAACACTTGGGATGCCGGCTTCTCATCGTTGGAGTCATGGTGGCACTCATGGTACACTAGCAGCGAGGGCGAGGCAGCCACTGCGAACGGTGGTTCAACCTATGGCGCCGCTACCACTGCGGAAGGAAGCAGCGAGACCACCATTGTGCCTGTCCCGTACGGCTCGTACACTCCATCATCCGGCACCTGGTCTATGGCTACCACGACAATGGTCACGGACTACGTCACGATCTGTAAGCTCATCAATGTCTTCCTCAGATCTGCTGCTGACTCTTGCTAGACACCACTGTCTGCCCCGTCACCTCGACGGGCTCCGACGGCAGCGCCACCACTGGCACGACCACTTCAACCGTGACTTCATCCGTCCATGCGACCATCACCACTTCGGTCATCACGGGCACGCCAAGTCCTTCTTCTTCGGCCGCCAAGCAGTCGGGCATTACCGCCACCTGGGGCGACAGCCCGTACTACCCAGCTGGCAACAAGACGTCCAGTGCCGCCTATGCTTCCGGAACAGCCAGTGTGATCAACGGGACCAACGGGACTAACGGGACTAACGGGGCTAACGGGACCAATGCCATATGCCCTGCTGCATCAAACGCCACCTGCGTTCCCTGCGCTGGCCAGCCGAGCAGCAACTACGGCAACAGCGGTGACCAGCCTTTCTGTGGTCTGACCATTGACGACAACTCGTACGAAATGATTCCACAGACCTGCCAGACCGTCGAGTACTTCTGGGAGATTACAAACACGACCATTGCTCCTGACGGTATCTCTCGCGAGGCTCTCGTGATCAACGGCCAGATGCCTGGTCCGCTCATTGAGGCCAACTGGGGTGACTGGATCATCGTGCACGTCAAGAACTCGATGCAGAACAACGGCTCGACCGTCCACTGGCACGGCCTCCGCCAGAACTACACCAACGAAATGGACGGTGTCTCATCAATCACTCAGTGCCCGATTGCACCTGGTGAGAGCATGACTTACAAGTTCCGCGCTGACAACTACGGCTTCTCGTGGTACCATTCCCACTTCTCTCTTCAGACCTACGAGGGTGTCTTTGGACCAATCGTCATCCACGGCCCCGACAGCTCCGGTGTGACAGTCGACGGCGACCAAAGCTTCATCCTCCAGGATTGGAGCCACACTCCCGTCGATGAGATGTACGATGCTTCGCAGGACGTTCGGGGCGGTGGCCCACGCACGCTCGACACTGGCCTGATCAACGGCATGAACGTCTGGGACGGTGCCGGTGAGCGCTTCGAGATGACTGTCAAGCCGGGCTCGACGTATAAGTTCCGCTTCGTCAACTCTGCCATCCAGTCCACCATGAAGGTCTACCTCGACGGTCACAACTTCACCGTTATCTCTGCCGACTTCGTGCCGATCGTGCCGTACGAGACGAGCGTGTTGTCCATCAACAATGGCCAGCGTTACGAAGTCCTCGTCACTTTCGACCAGGAGGACGGATCATACTGGCTCCGGTCCGACGTTGCGAGCGAGTGCTCGAGCGTCACCAACGGCATGGATATCAAGGCTATTGTGCACTACGAGGGCAACACGGACACTCCGACGTCGACTGCCAATAGCTACAGCACTGCTCCAGGTGATGGTTGCGCTGACGAGCCGCTTGCCAGCTTGGTGCCGTACTACAAGCTCAACGCTCACTCTCAGGACTACAGCATCGACGAGACTGTTACGATCGGTGCCAACAGCCAGCTGCTGTTTAAATGGTCGCTGTCTGGCACTACCTTCCAGTCCCAGTGGGGCGACCCCACACTGCTCCAAATTTACCAAAATGGCACCGTTCCTGACTATTCTGGTCAACTGGCCATTACGGTACCTGATCTAGGTGAATGGGTGTACCTGATCATCGATAGTCCAGTCCCTTTCCCTCATCCGGTTCGAAAAACTCCGTAGAATCCTTTGTCAGAAACACCCGAGTGCTAACAGACATGTGTAGATCCATCTCCACGGCCATGACTTCTACATCCTAGCCCAAGGAACTGGTCTCTACTCCTCCAGCGTGTCCCTCAACCTCGAAAACCCCCCAAGAAGGGACGTAGCGATGATGCCATGGAACCCATCACAGGGCCTAGGTGGCCACCTGGTGATCGCCTGGAAGACCGACAACCCAGGTGCCTGGTTAGTGCACTGCCATATCGGCTGGCACATCGCCATGGGCTTCGCGCTCCAAGTCATCGAGGGCCTCGACGACATCGCTTGCACTGTCAAGAACTCCGATGTCCTGGTTGACACTTGCTCCGCCTGGCACGAGTGGGCGGGCGACTTGACGCCTTTTGATTCGGGCGTCTAAGCAAAATACTAAACCACACCACGCCAACGCCTCTCGTAATACCCGGTTTTTCTCTCGCATCCTCTTCTAGCTTTCTAGGCTAATAAAGTTTGCCTTGGATACCTCATCTCGCATCGTGCACGGGCAGATTTTTCATTTCTGTATAATCTTTATGTGTGCGGAGGGAAAGATCTTTTATTATTTCGGACAGGATGATTTCTGTATAACAGGCAGTGAGTGGTACAGTGGTACACAGCACGAGTTGGGAGGCATGGTGGCTTTAAAAGGCAAGCAGGTTTGTTGAGCGTGTTTGTATTTACGCCAGGGTTTTCTTGCCATGTTTGGCTGGTGGAAGCGGAGGTTGTTGGAGAGGCTGGTGAGCGAGAGGCGGCTAGGGTTCTTATGTCTGTAATGGTTGAGAAATGTGATATGGATGCCATCTACTCTCTCGCTCCTGGCCTTGTCTGCCATATTTTGCTCTGCCCTGCCATGTTCAGTATTCGTTTTTTGTGCGCCAGTCACGTTGATTCTCTTCTCGGTGACTGGGTGGTCAACGGTGTCAGGCTGTCAGTCACTTGACTGTAGCATTATTCACTTCACGTAGCATCATTCACTTCACGTAGCATCAGGCAGTTGATGTAGCATTAGACATTTGACTCCTGCATCACGCATTTGACCGTAATATCAAGCAAATGATCGCAGCATCAGGTAGTTGACTACAACATCAATCGCTTGACACTCGTAGCATCCAACTGACCTAAGCATCAACCATGTGACTTGACCATCATCCAGGTGACCTGAACATCAAGCATCCAACCGCCTCATCCCTAACTGACCTGAGCATCACCCACCCATCCGCATCAATCGCATCCCGAAAAACCCAAACCGGACAGACGCCCTCGTATCCCCCAACTCGTCTAGCTCACCATCTCAGCCGCATCACATGCTTCTTCCCACCTCGCAGTTACTATCAACGTCCAACAATGACGCAGTCCGCTCCGTTTCCTCTAAGGCATTCGGTGACTCGGCACAAAATTTCAGCCCTTGTGTAACATGCAAAAGGCTTGGCGCGGACTGCAGGCCGTGTGTCAACGGTTCGATCTTTCGTCGGTTCGGCGTTCTCTCTCTCTCTATCTCTCTCTCTCTCTCAAAACGGAAGAGTGCGGGCTGGTAGGGAGCGTTGCGTGCCGGTCTTGTCAGCGAAGGTAGATAAAGAGGGCTCGGCTGTTGTTGTCCGGCTTGGCGGAGGGTAGGATGGTGGCGCGGGATGGGGAGGCGACCGAAGCTCGGGGTTATCTTGAGAGGTGGCGCGGGCTCGCATACAAGCCGTGCGATGATTCTGTTCTTCTTCTTCTTCTTGAGAAGAGGTTGGGAGCCGATTGAGCCGTGGGTATGACGGCTTTGCTTTGCTATCGACCGGATGGGATTTCGAGTGGGATTCGGGTGGGATTATCGGATCGATGAGGTCGGAATACAAATGGTCGGGTGGAAGTGCGGGAGATCCTGGATGGGTGGGCTGGTACGGCGATGCCGGTACTTTCCCGTGACTGAATGCTGGATGTGGTTGAATGGCGTGGATGATTGTGGTGGTTGGCTGAGGAGGTCGACTGAGCTGCTTGACTGAGGTCATTTTTGATTGAAGCCGTTGACGGCAGCGGTTGGCTGAGGTGATCTGACTGAGGCGATTTGACTAGAGGTCATTGACTGAGCCGATTTGACTGAGGTCATTAGACGGAGGCGATTTTACTGGGATCATTGACTGACGCGGTCAACTAACTCCATTGACAGCACCAAGCCTCACTGACTCATCGACACCAGCCAACCAAATGATCCCCTTGACACCTTACATAACCGACGCAAGCCTCACCGTCCCTAATCACCAGTCAACAGCATCAATCAACCAGCCAGTCCGCTAACTGTACCATAGAATCACTACCCTCTACCTGCCGTTTCGCAACTCAACAGGCGGAAAGCTGTCAATCAATGCGACGGCATCATCACCACTCCAATCACGTTTTTGGAGGTGACATCTTTGCTCCGTGTTTGATGCGCTTGAAGTGCTTCTCACTCGCCAGTTCTTGTCCTTAGGGAATTGGGGGAATGAAAGCGTGGTGTTGATCAGTCAGTCGGTCGGACATACATAGCCGCAACAGCCATATTGACGAAGAGAACTGTCACGGAGCTTTGCGAGGATTGGACCTGTTTTGTTTGGGTGTTCGAGGGCAAAGTCCCATCCTAGTTTTTGGGGCGCAAGTGGCTGAGGCGCTACATCGTCCTAGGATCCTTTTCCCTTCCAACACGGCCAACGGTTTTGCATAGCGGGTCTGGCCTTGATGAACGTGCATTGGATTCTTGCAAAAAGCGGTATGTACAATAGTTATACATGCACGCACTGGTCGCATCACTTTCTCTATTCTCCCACTCCCAAATGAGCTGCATCTACTTCTTCTTCTCCTCTTCGGGCTTCGGCTCAGGCTTGGGTGTAGGCAGCTTGAAAGTGTCGGGCTTCCTATCCCTACCCGGCCCAACCTGTTCCCATGCCGCAGTACCACCCTCAAAGTTCCTGAATGCCTGGGTCAATTCCAATGGCTCAACGACAATACGCTTCTTCTCCTCGTCATAGCGGATCTCGGTGTATCCCGTCATAGGGAAATCCTTCCTCAATGGGTGGCCGTCAAAACCATAATCGGTCATGATTCGCCTCAAGTCCGGGTGTCCTACAAAGAAGACGCCAAACAAGTCATACACCTCCCGCTCATACCAGTTGGCGCCATCGTAGAGACCGCAGATGGAAGGCACGGGTGAGGCCTCGTCGGCGTAAGTCTTGACGCGGATGCGCGAGTTGTGGCGCACGGAGAGCAGGTTGTAGACGACCTCGAAGCGCTGGTCGCGGGTGGGGTAGTCGACGGCGGTGATGTCGGAGACTTGGGTGAATTCGGCGGCGGTGTGGTATTTGAGGAAGGAGAAGACGGGGAGGACGCCGGAGGGGGGGATGTAGATGGTGAGTTCGTCTTTCCAGACGGAGAATCTGGGTAGTGTTAGGTTAATGAAATGATTGATTGATTGAGGTGGATGATGGCATACTGTTGGATGTATTTAGGCAGGCATGATACGAGGTATTGCCCGTACTGGTGCAGCGACTGTGCCTTTTCCTGCGCCTTGTCTGTGTGGTGGTCAGTCAGTCTCCGCCGGTGCGCTGTGGCATTGGCTTCGCAGGATTCTATGTCGCACCTGCTGGGTTGACGACCGGCGCATGCAATTTGCCCTGCGGTCCTCGTTGGGCGTGTCGCATGTTCGGCAGGTCTGACGTGTCGCTCTCGGGCAGGCTGTCCTTGCTGTCCTTGGTGAGATCCGCCGGCCGCACACTCGTCGTGGCGAAGCATCTCCGCGCCGCCGCCGTCGCCACACCGCTTCCTCGCCCGCCGTCCTTGGCCACCTGCACCGCGAACCGCCTCATTGTCTGTCGTGCTGCCATCTTGTCGTTCCAATGGCAGGTGCAAGCTGGTTCGACCGGGTTTGGCGAGTTCAAGCTCCTTCCTGAAGTCATCGGAGGTAAGCGCGGCGGGTGTAGCCGATTGGTGGAGAGTGCTGGCTGGCGGCGGACCAAGGACGTGCTTTCCATCGCAGCGAGCGAGACAGAGCGCTCCTTGCCTTGCCAGCAGACACGGCATCAAACCAGCATCCACAACGGCGTTCGCTTGCTTTCTGGCCCTTTTCGCATCCTGTCGACCACTGTATTTCATAGCTAGACACACCAGACACCTTCACCATCGAACCACTTGACACGCTGGCGTCGCTTCCGCACAGACGACCGGACCCCATCCGCCTCGCCGCTTCCTCGACACCTTCATCCCCCCATCACCCACATACACCACCGCCAGCATGTCGCGGAACGTGCAGGATCAGTTCATCGACGATGACGAGGAGGAGACATGTCCGCTGTGCGTGGAGGACCTCGACTTGGGGGACAAGGGTTTCAGACCGTGTCCCTGCGGCTACCAGGTAAGGCGCTTCCTGCTGAGACGACGTGCTGGTGGGTCGATACTGACTCGTGATGATACAGATATGTCAGTTCTGCTATCACAACGTCAAGAACAACATGAATGGGCTGTGTCCAGCATGTAGACGACCGTATCGGGATGAAGACATCGTCTACAAAACCATCACGCCTGAAGAGACTCAAGCGCACAAGCAACGGCAGCTGCAGAAACAAAAGAAGACCCAGCAGGCCATGCAGAAGGAGAAGCAGAAAGCCGAAGCCGACCATCTCAGCCGGAAACACCTGGCAGGACTACGAGTGGTGCAGAAGAATCTGGTTTATGTGACCGGTCTAAGCCCCTCGTCTCAGGAGGACCAGCTGCTGCAGACGTTACGAGGCGACCAGTATTTCGGGCAGTACGGCAAGATCATCAAGATTGTCGTGAGCAAGGCCAAGGATCCTTCAAATCCGCAGTCCGTGGGAGTCTACGTCACGTATGAGAGGAAGGAAGATGCTGCGAGCTGTATCGCTGCTGTAAACGGGAGCAAGAACGGCGATCGAGTACTACGTGCGCAATTCGGTACCACAAAGTACTGCTCAGCATACCTGCGTGGAGAACAATGTCAAAATCGACAATGCATGTTCCTGCATGAGGCTGGAGAAGCGAGCGAAAGTTATTCGAGAGCCGACTTATCCTCACTCAACGCAGGTGGGAGTCAGAACGACGGTGGACGCCCACCACCTCCGCAGTCTCAGCAACCTGTGGCTTCAGCACAGCCGATGGCAAGGCAAGCGAGTGGCGATCAGCCTGGTAGCCCTATGGTCGAGCGGCCGGCGCTTCCATCGACTGCCAGCTGGGCATCTCGGCCAGTGCAGTCAAGCCGGGCAGAGAGTAGGGCAGCAAGTGTAGCTCACGAGAGCCCTCAGGCAACGACGGTCACGCCGGCTACTGCATCACAATCAGAAGCACAGGCACCTCAACCTCCGCAGCCGCAACAACCCGCAACAACTTCTGCGCAAGTGGTCCCGAAGCAGCCTAAGCCTCGAAAGCCCAAGGCCATATCACCCTTCCTGGAGTTCTTCAAGGAGTTTAGCGCCGACGACTTCAAGTTTGTCTTTTCGATGTCTTCGCTGTCGGAAACGGATCAGCAAATCATCAAGAACTACCCACCGCTGTTCGACGAAAATGGAGGCGCCAAGCGACGGTTGCGGAAACAACGCGAGCAAGAGGAGCAGCAGAGAAGGTTGGAAGAGCAAGCGAGGCAGTTTGCAGAGCCACCAGCGGTACCCGCGGAACACACACAAGACGAGCATCCGGAGATGAGTGGCAGCCAACAACTTGGTGGAGAACCCGAGGAGCGTGGTGGACAGTCGCTGGGAGGCGCGATTGGCAGACCTCAGGGACAAGACAACATTGGCATACTCGACCAGCGATTCCAATTCGGCGGTGTCTCAAGTCCGGCTGGCCTGAGCGAAAGGGGTCTTACGCCACAGCAGCACCAGCAGCTCCTGCTGAACAATCTCAACCAGGCCTCAGGATCCCAGAGTCAGACCGCCAATCCTCCTGGCCATCAGCGAAATCATAGCAGGTTCTCTTTTGCAAACGACTCGTCTTCAGCATCTACTTCTGTCAAGCCGGTCGCCAATGCTGGTCTCATGAAGCAACAGTCAGCCATGATGCCGCAGCAGAGTGGTTTCGGCGGCCCACAGCAGGGCCAATTTTACACCTCTAATGTCCAGGGCCCGCCTCCAGGGTTGAAGACAAGTGGTACTCCGCCTGTTTCTGGAGGCATGACCTTTGGCCAAGGACATGGCTTCGCTACTGGTGGACTACAATATGGTGCTGGAGCTGCTCGCACAAATGCAAACGAGGAGATGATGCGCAATTTGTTGCGCGGCCGGGATGGCGCGGGTAGTGCCATGGATCAAAAGCGTGAGTTCATGTCCCCTCCTAACCATTACAATACAGCAGCATCCGCAGCATACCCTTCCGTCAGCCAAGCCAGCCTCGCAGGATACGGATCGGCTGCGGCAAGTAGTGTCAACGGTGTCGGCGCCTACGGTTCGTCTGCCGTCTTCAGTGATGGCGAGAAGACAGGCCAACGCGGCAAGAAGAAGTCCAAGAAGCATGGCCGTCAAGGTCATGGCAATACAAGTTCAACGTCTTCAGGCATGGACATGGGCATCGGCGCCGGCATCAACGACGCGCACTTGCTTCAGTCGAGGTTCCAGGCTGGCGCCGCTGGCGGTCTTGGTGGCGCGGGTGCTGCGGGGATTTATGGACCCAATGGGATGATGCATGGTGGTGGCGTCTATGGCGGACGCTGGTAGATAATGGCATGGCGGTGTCACTTTGCTTCGTGTTTTCGTGTGCTTTGGCTTGGGATGTGCTTTTCGCATGCATGGTGTTTCGGGATGGGAACGCAGCCACCAAGTGTTGGTTTCGGCCTGCTAGTACCGGCTTTTTATGGTACAGTCGCCACGACCCCAGTGACGTGGACGACTTTTGGGCATGAGACGTAGGCGTTTGCTTGGCGAGGAAAAGGCGGACATCATCAGACGAGGTGTTCGTCGAACTCTTTTTGAGGGCGCCTACATGTACGTATGCTTACGACTCCCAGACTATTTAGTGGCACCTCGCTGATAGACGGGAAGTATAGTACATTACCAGAACCACACTCACTGCATGCCTCACAGTCCCAATGCTCTACAACCATATCGCTTAACGTGAACATGAGCACGAGGAAAGCCAAAGCACCATTGTACTTAGAAGGATAGGAGCGTTTGTTTCAAAGCGGCTTGTAGATTAGACTTTGGTGGAGATGAAATTTGCTCTGCCAAAGCGCCGCCATGGGACGACATCACCATGCATCATCAGAGAAGAGGAGGATGTTGTAGCACTGTGCAGTATGTGGAAGAACGTCAGGGCAAATGGCTGACGAATCGTTTTAGGTGACCTCGACTTCCCGGCTCTGCCTCCCTCGAGGACCGCTTCTGTCGACCTCGATTCCAGCGCAATACCAGGGCTCAGCAGCAAGCGTTCGATCGCCCCATCGAGACAAGCATCACTGCATCAAGACGACATCATCTCCCGGCGATCGACTCCAACAGTACCGCCAGGTTTCGAGGCGCACGTGGCGAACGAAAGCCGCAAAGGTACTCCAACCGTTCCTCCAGGGCTCGAGGGAGTCAAGCCTACGGCCCTGCCAGCCTATCTCGACGATGAGATTGATGGCCCAGCCTCGGCTGGAGCGGTCGGAAAGCCACTCAGTCGGTCCAGTAGTAGAGCAAGCTTGAGGAGGCAGGCTAGCAGCCAGCAGATTCTACCAGCTCTACCGCTGAGGCCTGGTACACCTGCTGCGAGGCCTGCGACTCCGGCAAGGTTGGCGAGCAGCGACGTCAGACCGGATGATGTAACGCCAACAAAGCCGTCGAAGGGCAAGGGCGTCGCAGACGAGAGTGGGGAGATGAAGGTGGCGGAGAAGTCTGTTGCCGCTGAGGAGGCCGCAAAGACAGAGGAAAAGGTGGATGCTGTGAAAGGCAAAGATACGAAGAAGGCTACGGAGAACGAGAAGCCTGCGCCTGCCAAGGTCGACACCACTGCAAAGGCTGAAACAGAAAAGGATGCGGCAGTCAGTGCTGAAGCATCAAGCAAGGATGTCGAGCCTTCCAGGCCGAGGAAAACATCAGTACCTTCCAGTATGCAGCCTGCTTCGAAGGGTCTGGCGACTGTGCAGACCAGCGACGCCAAGGCTTCTCCAGTGACACCGAGCAAGCCTGACAGCAAGAAGGAGGATTCGAAGCGCAACCACCCAGGTAAGCTTGACATTACTGCTGCCATCAACAAGCAACAAGAGTCAAATGCTGCTGCTGCCGCCGCTGCTGGTAAGCATGCTGGTGCTGCAGAGACACCCAGCAAGGCGACTGGCAAAATGCCTGCTGCTCTAGCCCAAGCAAGACCTGAGAGCCCAAGCGTGTCATCGCCTTTGGCGAAGGCACCGAGGACTCTGAGGGTAGTAGCCACGCCTACGCCGAAGACTGAGGTGCCGCCGGTCCAGTCCGCTTCAACGCCTGTCCTGGAGAAGACTGTTGCCGGTGTATCTGGCGCGGGCAGGATGCCGAGCAGACAGCCTAGCGTCGCATCCATGAACATCCCTGGTACGCCAACTAGTGAGCATGTCTCAATGTCGGACAACATTTCAATGACTTCGACTTCGCAATCCCGCGCCAACAGTCCGCCCCCGAGCAAAGTGGGATCGGCGCCAGTCAGGACGAAGACTAAGAATCAGCTTAAGAAGGAGCGACAAGAGCGTGCCAAGCAGATCGAAGAGGAGAAGATCAAGGCTGAAGTGGAGAAGACTGGGCCGGCACAGCCGGAAGAGGAGGTGCAAGAGGCCATCGTGTCTAGGCAGAAGAAGAAAAAGAAGGAGAAGGAGCCCAAGCCGCCGAGACAGCCAAAGGGTGTTAAGGAGGCTTTGAAGAGCGAGAGCACGACTCCTACGGCTTCTCGACCCGCCAGCCCGGGCCAAAGCAAGGCGCAGACGCAAGCCGCCGAACAGATGGCTACCGCTGCTGCTACAGCTCAAGCGAGCAGGAACGGCACTCCGACCAGCATGGGCGAAAAGATGGGTCCCGTCCCACCACCGCACATGACCCCATCCCCTCATAACCAAGACCCTTCGCCCCCACCCACCCCAACCCTAACCGCCTCTGCTCTCCTCGCCGAACTCAAAGCCACAGCGCCCGAAATCCAAAAATGCATCGACTCGCTCTTCCGCACCCCCACCTCCTCCCACTTCAAACCCAACCAACCCATCACGCCCAAAGACCTCGGCAACCCAGCCTTCTGGAAACAAGACTTCAAAATCAACCTCACAAAAGACGAAGTCGATGCCCTCCTCACCCACTCGATCCCCGCTGTCCACTACGGCGGCGAAGACGGCCGCGTCTGGAGTCGCGGCATGATTACCTCTTCTGGCTCCCATCTGCGTGCCTTAACCGAAGAACTCGAACAGCGGTTTTTGGAGTTAGAGGACGTGCTGAGGGGGATTGGCGAGGAGGGGACTTTTCGGAGTGGGAAACCGCAGAATGAGGTGAGGTTTCCGGGTGTGGATTTGGAGGGGTTGAGGAGGGGGTTTGTGGAGGGTTTGGGCGGCGGTGGCGGGCAGAGGGGGGTGAGTGTTATGGAGCAGATGGTGGGGGAGGGTGGGGTGGGGAAGAAGGGAGCGTTTTTGGTGGATGAGGCGGGGAGGTATGTTAATGAGTTTGTGATGCCGCCGGCTACGCCGCCGCCTACTACTACGGCAGGGGGGAGTGGTGGGAGTGGTGGGGTTGGTGGGGTGAGGGTTGGTGCTGGTGGGGTTTTGCAGGGTAGTGGTGGCGGGGAGGGGTCTGAGGGGTTGGGGTTGCAGAGGGCGAGTTTGGAGGTGGTGGAGAGGCAGTTGGTCGAGGCGAGGAGGGCGGCGGAGGAGAGTGAGGGGGTGTTGAGGAAGGTTGTTAAGAGGAATCGGAGGGTTTTGGGGTTGTGAAGGTTTCTCTCTGACGGGATGTTGGGAGAAAAATGAAGGGAGAGGGAGGGAGAGAAATTTGGGGTTGTTTGTATGGATAAGTGTATTTTTGGAGGGGGGTTTTGTTGTTGTATGAAGGATGACAAGCTCCCTACGATTTGGGCGGAGGGTTGGATGAGTGGATTTTTAAGGAGGAGGGGTTTTTGGGGGTTATAATGACAATTTTTGCCCCGGCCGCGAGCGCACTGGTACCTTAGGTAGGAATGTACGATATTCACGAGGCTCTGTCAGGCTTTAACTCTGTAACCATCGCAGCCGACTCGTGTGCACGTGTTCGGGGACGTCCGCAGATGGGCGGGCTGCTACCGATTTTGTGCTGCATTCATTTATTATCACTGTACGTATTATGCGAGGAATTTGTTTGTATTTGCTAGTTGCTCCTTTCTTTCGATTTGGCGTGAATTGGGTTGGGTTGACTTGTTTGATGCTGGTTTGGGAGTGCGTGTCTTTTTGGTATGAGATTTTGTTGGGCGTGCTCTGCGCCTGAAATTGGGATTGGAATTAGGGAGGTTGAGGTGGGGAGGTCGAGGTGGGTGGGTTGGTTTTGGATGGGGGTTGAAATCAGAATTGGGGAGGTCGTAGGTGGATGGTTTGGGATGGGGTGGATTGGTTGGGGTAGGCTGGGGTGAGCTGGTTGGTGGGTGGGGCGTGGAGTTTTTGGGCGGGAGTGAGGGATTGCGGCGTTTTGGGCGAGGTTGGGGCTGCGTGGCTGAGTCTTTGTGGTTGTTGATGGATGTGGTGGGTTGGTTGGTTGGTTGGGGGTGTGGTGGCTAGGCTAGGCTGGGCAGATTGATGGGTGGGGGGTGAAAGTTTTTCGGGGGGAGGGAGGGATTTGGGGATGGGATGAGGGTATAGCATTGTTCTGGCAGAGTCGCAGTCCTTTTTGTACTGTCTGGGTGGAGGCTGGCTGGAGGTGATGCTGTAGCGTTGGCAGTGAGTGCGATGGAGGATGCTTCTGTATGGTTACGGGGGAAGGCTGGCACTGCTGTTGCACTGAGAGGTAGATATTTACTCCTTGAGCTGGACGAGGAACGATTCCTGGGTAAGGGGAAGTTTTATTGCGGGAAGGCTGCCTTTCCTCTCAAGTCTTGGGCGTTGCTCTGTAGGCATGTGCGTTTGATGCTTATGGCTGGCATGTGGACGTCTCTCCTTCATCGCGGTCTACCTTACCGACATTTGAGGGGTTTGGGGCGAGGATGGGGAGTTTGACGGGCGCGGTTGAGATGTCGGAAGGTCGAGAGTAGGATTGAGGTGAGGAAGTTCGTGAGGGGGAAGGCGTTTTGGATTATAGGAGGGATGAAGAAAGGGTCTTGACTACCATTGGAGATTGATGAGTGCTATGCGAGTCTACAACCGTGTCACTGGTGGTCAGATCTAGACTTTTTGATCTATCAAGAGGCTGAAAGACTGTTCTTGCGGAGGCCACATCAACGTCATCTCGTTCTCATGGAATTTGGCTGCTTGCGTTTGGATCGGGTCTACTAATACGAGTTGTCACGTCGGTCGACGGAGTGGCACGGAACGACGTACGAAGGTCGTCGGCGCCGAGAGAGAGCCGTGAGCGCAGTCTCACGTATGTGTCACTACGCAAGGCTTGTCAACGACAGCGTCTGCGGATGATCCGAGCTGGGCGCTGCACGCTCTTCGGAATGCGAACTCACACCTTCTACCCATAAAGTTCTCCTGATGCTTCGTTTACAGC
This sequence comes from Teratosphaeria zuluensis, assembly GCA_007113905.1. NCBI lineage: Eukaryota > Fungi > Ascomycota > Dothideomycetes > Mycosphaerellales > Teratosphaeriaceae > Teratosphaeria > Teratosphaeria zuluensis. The sequence goes on from VCMQ01000016.1 coordinate 821,096, forward strand.
ACTGAACAACGCCGACAAAGTCAAAATTAGACAAACATGAAGAGGACCACCACCCTTCTCGCCGGACTCCTGTCCCTGTTGCCTGCACTCACCACAGCCTCGACCTGCACGTTCACCGTCCTGGACGAGTACACCTGTAAGACCTCGACGGGTCAGCCGTATCGATGGGCCGTACGTCTATCCCACTCCAACGACCATTTTCCAACTCGCTGACGTGAAGGGTGTCAAGTGTGTCCCGACCGATGACGACCCTTATTTGTTCTATGGGCCTCCGAACAATAATTGCAGATACATGGGCGCAAATGAGAACGAGGCGGGCAATTTGGTGGAGAAAGGATATTGTGTAGGTCATTCTTTTAGTATTTTCACATTGTGGTTGGGATTGAGTGTGTGCTGATTTATCTGGTGATCTAGTGTCAGAAGCAGTGATTGAGCTTCCTGGACTAGGGTGAATAGATGTGCGTGCTCCAGGTGGCGTAGACTATTGGGATTGGAGCTGGATCCTACAGGCGCTGCCCCATCGTCGCTAAAGCTTACGCCGCCGTAGTAAAGGGACAGAGTTAGTATACGGCACGCCTCACGACGATACATCACGAAATTTTCCCACCGACTAGAAGCTGTACCACTCTTTTGCACACTTGGCCGGACGACTCGCTTGTCTGGGCTTTTCTTTTTCTAGAAGTACGACGCAGCCAAGCCGCGACGCTGAAACCTATGATCGCTTCATTAGCCAGGTCTCACACCAATGTTCTAGCATGTAACGCTTCGTCTTCCGAGACATTTTCACTTCGATAAGAAGACAACCACATTGTCCCTCGAGCCGGGTGACCCAGTTCTTCCCTTTTCTCAACAGAGTTGGTCTTCACCATCGATTGTTAACCAAAATGCAGCCCGCCATCTTTCTCACGACCTTTTTCTCCCTTTTACCAGCCCTCACGACCGCTGCGACATGCAGCATCGCAGCTGGAGGCATCGGTCCAGAGAACGGCTGCGGGAACGAAAATGGGCAGGTGTTCAGATGGGTCGTGCGTCGAATCTCTATTCGCTCGTCCATGTCCAAATTGCTGATGACATGCGATGATTTCTTAGTGTTTCCCAACTAATGACGACCCGAATGCCTTCTATGGGCCTCCAAACAATGATTGCAGGTGGAAGGATACATATATCGCTGGGGACAATGGGGGAATCGACAGCAAGCATTATTGTGTAAGTTATACTTGAAGTGAACTTGTGCCGATCTTGCACGGCGGGCGCTGATGTTCGTATGCAGTGTCAGAAGCAGTGAGAGGATCGCACAACAAGCATACGGGCTTTGGTCGAATGTAAACCAGCCGTCGGTTTTGAGTATACGACAGATGTTCCATTGAGTGATGGCATTGCTAGTTAGCGAAGCGGAAGACCGAGCTGTATGATTCCCGAGGGCATAACAGCGCTGCTATCAGAGCGAGGTACAGACAATGATAGGGTTTGCTCAGCTAGAGCGCTTGCATCTTCGTGTCTACTGTTCCCCTCCCTGATCTCGGGCTTTGATCCTCTGTATGCATGCTGCTAGTCACGCTAACCAGGATGAGTGTGTCCACGAGATTGTGTGTTGAACGCCTCAAAAGGTTCTGTCGTGTGCCTGGCGAGGCTGATATTCTACTCTACGGCCACTGCCGTCCTGCGTCAGAAGCTTGGGCTTAGGGTAAAGTATATTTTGGGCCTGATACCTTCTCCTCATTCCTGTCTTCTTTCATCAGCGCCCTCTACCATTTGATGCTGCTCTAGCCGATGGCCTCGCCTGCGTACGCAGAATTCATGCTACCCGGCGACTTTTCCAGCGCTATTGCTCGTTCTGCACGATGCCATAATGTCCAGGAAAGATGAATAAAAAAAGATCTTTTGACGGCTGATAAGCACTCCTGCGCGAGAATGTGGCTTGCTGGCGCTGACAGAGTTCGTTCAACAACGGTCGCTATTTCTGGGCATGCACGGCTGAGATACCGCACACGAGTCTGCATCGTGCACATCATTTTATTCCTGTCCTCGAGGCGTCCTGAGGTCAGGCATGATAAGCGAGGAGTCAGGGGTGGAGTACGAATGCAGGCACGACGGTTTGATGTTTTTGGAAAAGATGAGTGGTGATGGCGCTGGTGGGCAGCCAGCCACAGTGAAGACTGCTATCATGGTCGGGTTGTGTTTTGTGATGATTGCGATGCACGTGGTCTCGTAGAGCCGATGGAAGGGGGCCAGACTATCTGCGATTACGGTGAGTTCGCGCATATCGTCGAGATGTGCTAAGGAAGTCAGGACGCTTCGTGTGTCGCTACTAAGCGACTTCCCTTTTACAGCTTCGCTGTTACTCCTGATGTGATGGTAGTTTTGTTTCCCAGCTGTCTCTCCCTTCTATCTGCATACCCACGTTCGTCCATTCTTCACTACTAGAATCCATAGCAAGCCATGGAGCTACCACGAATCTGCAACCTGCGATTCGGCCTCATTCTTTCAATTTGCTTTTTTGTCGTTGTTTATCTTATCCCACATGGCAATCATGCGAAGATCGAGAGCGGTTTGCGACACTTTGCGCAGTGTGCGAACTACGATAGTCATAATGTTGGAACGACGGTCGGGGAGGAAGATGAAGCAAGTTATGAGCACAATCCGATCGCTATGCCTGTTACACGTACTGCAACGGTGACGGTCACCGCATCGGCGTCTTCAATGGCAGAGACACCGACGAGCACAGCGGTTGCTGCAGCAGCAGACGACATACCTATAGAAGTCTTGGATACCGTTGACTCACCAGAGTACTGTTCATCACGATTCGGCACGGGTTTATTACGATCATTCAGCAAGTCTGTGACTGAGTATTGCGACGAAGGCTCCACAGCGAATTTGACGTGCTTCACGTCCCACATCAACGAGATCAGAACAGCAGAAAGCTTCTGCTTTGGCGGTCCAGCAGTTTTGGATCCAGTGAACAGGCAGGTGAAGTTGGACTGCAAGTTGAAGTATTACGACGAGGAGAACGAGAACGAGACGATGCCGCCTTTGGACAAGTTCCCAGATTATGAATGGATGGAGACAGGGCCGCATGTACTGTTCGACAGATTCGTCAGAGTGCAACGGGATGAACAGGTTGAAGCGTGGACGAAGCAGGCGGCCGAACCGAAAGGATTCTCGTTCCTGGTCAAGAGGGAGGATAATGGCTTCAACCTTTGGCATCAGTTAATGCAGATCATGTCGCTGACCCTGTCGCTGGATGTCATGCGCCAGACCATCGATCCAACCACTGGCGAGCCCTACTTCATGGAAGCAGATTATGAACGCTCGAGGATAGTCATCTTGGACGATATACCGAATGGACCATATTGGGAGACATGGACCCTGTTCTCCCGGCTACCGACGGTCCGGATACAGGATATTGATGTGTCGACCGAGACCGCGCCTACGAAGATTGTAGTTCCTTTGCCTGGTGCGGCGAACCCGTTGTGGCAAGGTGATTGGCATCTGATTAATTGCGGCGAGTCAGTGCTTGCTCACACGTTCAAGCGCCGCATCCTGGACTTCCATGGCATTCCTGCACCGCCACCTAGGGACGGCCAGAACTTGACATTAACGATGATCGATCGTCATAACAGGCGCCGACTACTAAATAAAGATCGTTACTTCGCAAAGCTGCAAGAGCGATACCCATCAGTCAATATGCGCTTCGTGGACTTTGCAAGCTTGAATTTTGTGGAGCAACTTCACATCACGCATTCGACCGACATCCTCTTGGGCGTACACGGCGCAGGCATGACACACGGCATGTTCCTGCCGCCGGACTCGAGGCTCGTAGAGATCTTGCCGGCGTATTTTTGGCATCAGGGGTTCCATAATATGGCGAGGTTTTTGGGCCATGGGTATTTTAGTCGGCATGCGGATGATGTGGAAGGGACGGGCGAGGTGGGCGATTGGCAGAAGGATGATATCTCGATTGGAGAGGAGGACTTTTTGGATGTGGTGTCGGAAGCTATTGAGAGTTTGCTTGGGAATGGGAGGAAGGATGAGTGGTGAGATGACGTTTGTTAAGACTACTTGCGATTTAGCGTGGAGTTGGGAGTTTTCGAGTGGGTGGTAATATTGAGGTGCCGAAATGCGCCGATGGACTTGTAGCAACGAAAAGACCAAGAGGGTTGTATATAGGATCAGGTCACATTTGTAGTATCTGCAACATGCATGGCCCGTGCGAGTACGAATACCCAATCGGGAAAGCGCTCAATTCGCCCTTGGCGTCATCTTCGCCGAAGCTTACTCTCGAAACGGTGTCTCGCCCGGTCGACTGCATCTTTGATACATGCAGTCATCCATTGAACTCGTGTGGTAAGGGCATCGAGATCGAGGGATCATGGCGCCCAGGACAGACTCCGGGCTCAAAGTCTTGCCACCGCAGCCAGTAAATGCTGACGAGCAGACTCCTCTGCTGGGAGGTGAAAATGGCCGGCCGGCAGAAGAAACCAATGGTTCGCTCGAGGCGCAAGCGGCGGAGGAGCAGCGAGAGTACGATGCCGGTCACGTACCCATTGCTGAGGAGCCGAGCACTGGCAAATTGCTTCTGACCATGAGCTCACTTTGGGTCTGTACTTTCTTCGCTGCTCTGGACTCTACGATAGTAGCGACGCTGTCGGGACCAATCACTTCCGAATTTGAGTCTGGGACGCTGTATGCCTGGATCGCATCAGGTTATCTCATCGCCAATGCAGCCTTTCAGCCACTATCTGGAAAGTTGACTGACATCTATGGACGGAGAGCTGGTCTTATATTTGCCAGCTCTTTCTTTGCCCTAGGCACTTTGATCTGCGGTCTCGCGACGGAAGGCTGGGTCATGATTGTTGGTCGTGTCGTGGCTGGATCGGGCGGAGGTTGTCTCAATACCATCTCTGTCTTCGTCGCCTCGGATTTGGTGCCGCTGCGAAAACGAGGAGTGTGGCAAGGCATTGGCAACATTGTGTTTGGCACAGGAATGGGTCTAGGCGGTGTCTTTGGCGGCTACATCTACGATACGCTTGGCTGGAGATGGGCCTTCTACATCCAGGTACCCTTCATCATCGTTGGCGGAATCTGGGGCTGCATATGCATCAAAGTGCCTATCAAGGAGACCGAAAGTGCAAAGATCAAGCGGGTGGACTTTCTGGGCGCCTTTACTCTAGTCACGGGTCTGGTCGTCCTACTGCTGGGCCTGAATAGCGGAGGCAACATTGTGCCGTGGAACCACCCACTGGTCTATGTCTCGCTCCCTGTGAGCGCTGTTGTCCTCTGCATCTTCGTCTACGTTGAGGATCGCGTATCAAAGGAACCCGTCATACCGGTCAGGCTCCTCGCCAATGCATCTGTCATGGGCGCTTGCATGACCAACTGGTTCATGACGATGTCTGTGTTTGCACTAATCTACTACGGCCCAATCTACTTTCAGGTCGTGCGCGGCGTCAGCCCTACTCGAGCTGGAACACTGTTCATTCCGCAGTCGGCAGGTACAGCAATGGGAAGTCTTTGCTCTGGGATACTGTTGCGGGCCACTGGAAAATATCGTCTGCTCAATGTAGCTGTGCAGGTGCTCAACCTAGCTGCTGGCTCACTGATACTGGCAACATTCAATGCCAGTACACCTGATGCGACGCCGTTTATCTTCTTGTTCATGGGCGGACTTGCATACGGCTCCATGCTCACAATCACCCTTATCGCTCTCATCGCCGCAGTCGACCACAAGTACCAGGCTGTGATTACCTCAGCTTCATATGCATTCAGATCAACGGGGTCCTCCATCGGCATCGCCGTCGCTTCTGCAGTGTTCCAGAACATTTTGAAGCAACGTCTCTATGACCGGTTCGGAAGCTTACCTGGAGCTGAGGATGAGATCAGGAAAATCCGCGATTCTATTGAAGAGATTCATCATGTGCCGAAAGGGTGGCATGGTGGCGTTATTGAAGCGCATGTGGAGGCGTTGAGGGGCGTGTGGGTGGTGGTGCTAGGCTTCGCGGTACTGGCGGCGATTGCTAGTCTCTTCATCAGGCAGCATAAATTGTACAGCAATCTGCAAAGGAAATAAGACTCTGCAATGTCGATTTTATTTGCAGCTAGCCTCCTCGCCAAATGCCGAAATTGAACGACAACGGTACTTCGAATCAATTCAACGGGCTCAATTGGAGCTTAAGTTTCGCATTGCTGTCAGCGGGAATCAAACCTGTCAAGCATACGACTGCAAACTCTACAGCATACATCCATATTCATGGCTGCTAGGTATTGTTCTTCTCTTCCTCCTCCTTTCTATCTCACTCGCACTTTGGGTGCTCATCATCATGCTGATGATAATGGCACCGGCCCATCCGACTCACTCTCTGATTGAAGACCCGCTCAACCAGCCTCACTCCGTTCTTAGTATCCGTGGCCAGACGACGGTACTCTCGCGTCACGGCTCGTGTAAAACTCCCGGGACAGTGGTCAAGCACGCATTCGAAATCTTCAGAATATGACTCGTGCACGTAAAAGTCCACACACAAGCGCCTCAGTGGAGAAGACTCTGGCTGCTTTCCAAAAGCGTACTTGATGCTGTGCGTATCGATCAGTTTGTAGCTGTCATGGCTAAATTGAATGATCTTGTCGATGATAACGTTTGCCGAGCGCAGATCGCGACATTTGTCGGCGAAGATGTACGCCTTGGTCAGGCAAAGGAAAATTTCCGCGCATATTCTCTGGCTTATGTCTTCAGGAGCAGGAAGCGCTGGACGCTCGCCAGGCTTTGTGTCCTGATGGGAGTCTACTCCAGGTCCTTCCTTAGTCTTCCAGTGAACGGTCCCACTGGGGGATTTAAGTGCGCGGTCCAAGTAGGCAATCTGATCAAAGTGGACAGCCTGCAAGTACAACTCAAAGACACGCTCCTCATCCTCTGGCAGCCTCAATGGCTCTTCAAGTGTCTGCCATCGTTCAAAGTTGGCCTTGAAGAATGGATTGCATGCGGAAAGCAAGTCTGTATGGACTATGAATTTTTTCTGCATTGGACCTACCAAGATTTCGACTGTGCTCTGGAAGCTGAAACCGAAGCTATATTTTTGTTCAGTCAGCATGGGCACAGACTAATGACGCTACCAATTCTTACCAAGGGCGTTTGGTCGGACGTACTTCGTGCGTGCTCATTTCTTCTGCTTGCCGTTTGGGTGCTGACGCCATTTTCGACCTTTGTGCTAGACAGCGTTGATGGTTGATGTTAGGTCCGTGGTGATCGAGAGTTGATGGTTGATCGAGAGTTGATGGTTGATCGAGATGGATGACGGTTGATGCTTGGTAGAGAATGGTTGATGGCTGACAGTTTGTACAGTTATATGCGACGCAAGCGCAGAATCTCGATTCAACAGAGCAACAGGTGACGCCTGAGTCAAACCCACTTGCAGATTATCCATACAGATCTCATAATGTGAAGAACATTGCTGCATGACAGACAGACCTGTTTGAGGTTTGGTCAGGAGAATCTAGAGCATGTCTCAAGCATCTTCACCGGTACAGCATAGTGTCTACCTATCCGTGTCTGACATGACTGCGACTACGTCTCTACATGAACAACCCATGACACAACCTGAAACAAGACTTGCTCCCACGATGCTCGCATGCATAGCCCAGTCTTTACCGACCAATACATTCCGGTTGACTCTCATCATGCTGATGGTAGTAGCACTTTGGCCTCTCCCGCTCTAAGATCAGGTCAAAGGCACGCGCCCACTCCCTTCTGCGGTGCTCCCTCTTGAGCTTCGTGTATTCAAGAAAGCAGTCAGCGAGAAATTCCTTAGGCAGCTCAGTAACTTCCTCCTTGTGCAAGTCGTAGTGTCCTGCAGTCTTGTGAAGATAGTGGTCGACCAAGAACCTACGCAAAGGGTTCTCCTCTGCAGTGTTCTCGTATGCAGCACGAATCGACTCTTCACCTGGCGGCTCGAGACTGTCACCACTAGACGTGACAAGCTCATCCATGATGAGGTTCGCTGCCTTCACGTCGCCAAACTGGTCTGCCATGCAGTAGAGGAGAACGCGCGGTGCATATATCTCCTCGAAGTCTGGCGGGAGCACGATCTTGTCTTGATATATACATTGTAGGTATATCGCGAAGATTCTTGGGTCCTCGTCGGGCAGCTCAATTGTCCGGTCGCTCGCTTCACGATCGCTCCAACGAGCAGATGTTGCTGCTTTGAAGAAAGTTGATCGACGGTTGATGATGTCCTTATGGATGGTGAAGGGCTACTTTTCCGATCCAACGACCACTGTAAAGTAGGCACCGAAGTCGAGACTAGCATACGTTGGCCGAGCTCACAAGTAATTGAATATGTATCAAGCTCACCACGCAGACGATCTCGTTGGGAAACCCATTTTGCTCTTGATCGGGTCAGGAGTTTGAGAAGTGCGATATGTGCTTATGCGGTGTGAGTCGGTGTGAGTCAATGCAAGGAGCATCAAGTTCGAAAAAAAAGCTCGAGGAACAGAAAGCGACCTCGGGAGGCTAAGCCGGGTCGGAACGGAACCTTGTAATCTCAAGATGGAAGGAGCGGCGTGAGGCTGGAGTCGGTGCAACACTCGCGCAAGGGCAGTACAGGCCTGATTCAGCGACCCATGATATACTGGAATGCAAAAAGGTATTCGCCATGGAATGCAAAAAGGTATTCGCCATGCAAAGATATTACAAGCACTTACAGAAACAGTCCAGCAGCTTCCACCCAGCACTGCTTCCCATAACGCCACACTCAGCCCATCATAGCCTAGAACATCTCGAAACCTCGGCATCATGCAGATGATACCAGCTACAGAACCCTCTCCTCTCAAACCCCAAACGCCTCTTCCACCTTCCCATTCCAAAAAATGCCCTTGATTTCTCCAAAGTGGGCCAACAATTTCGCAAGCAAACTCCGCAGAAACCATCGCTGGGGTCGTCCTCAGCTCATCCACTGACGCCAAAGTAAGAAAGATATCAACCAGGACATTGCGGAGCGGGCTGCCAGCAATGGTGTTATCGTAGGCATGTTGAATAGCACGAGGATTTGGAACCTCATCACTAGTCTTCGCCATTTGTATGATCTGCTCAGCCATCTCATTCGCAGTACCCAGGTCGCCAAGTTTGTCTGCTAGTATGTGCAACTCGATCATCGTACCAAAGTCGAAAGGCGACTCGACTTTCTCGCCAGACACTTGTGCTGCGGCCTGCGAATACGCCCAATGCACATATGCAGAGAACGTTCTAGGGTCGTCGTCGAGAAGCTCAATGGGTGCGCCAGGGCTGCCAGAGATTGACCATTGTTGCGATACAGCTGTGCGGAGGACTCGCGAGCGACGTGTGATGGTGTCCTTGTGCACGGTCTTCCTGATGCGATCTGGTCCGACGAGGAGTTGTATGTGCTCGGTGGACCCAGACATGCTTGCAACTGTCAATATGTAGTAGTCACAGGAGGATCGTACTGAAAGTAGCGGATAGTCTTGAGCAACGACGCCCACGCGAACATCATTCTGACTCACAAGTGATCCATATTGGAAACGTATTGCTTCGCCCCTTTGATTGTTTCTCGATCAAACGCACGTCTGATTGTCTTGCGCTTCAAGCAAACACCTATCTCGTCCACCATGCAAGGGCCTTGCAGAAAAGTACCAGGGATACACATCTGGATCGCGACAGACCAGCACGATGGCTCATTGCCCTCATGCTGTGAAATGATCCCTCACCCGGTCCAACTGTCGCTACTCATTATCGACCACCACTTCTTATTGCAGTCTTAGCACAATCAATCGCTATCAGACGACACCACAGACGACTCACCGTCCGAGGACAGCGAAGGTCCTCTGCACATGGGGTGCTTATCGTCGTGTTGATGCTAACAGGAGCAAAATTCACCCAAGTCAGCTCAAGTAGATATCACAATCGTAGGCCACCACCTTCGACTTACATAGTAACACTTGCGCTGTCTGACCGCCGAGCAGCGGAAAGCCAGGTCCACGCGCTCCTTCCCTGCCGCCTTCTTCACCCTACTAAACTCCTTGAAGAAATCGCCCAGGAAATCCTTAGGCAGCGTCTCGACATCCGTCACCAAAGCTCGCCCTGCGTCCCGCTCGTGGATGTAGTAATGAACCATCAGTCGGCGCAACGGGCTATCTTTAGCGGTGCCCTCGTAGACTTGCTTGACTTCCTCCTCCGTCGGCACCGCATTGTGCTTGGTGCTCTCCGAGATAATGCTGTTGATGGCCAGGTTCGCCGTCCTCCAATCCCCAAACTTATCCGCCATGCAATAGAGCTTTATGAAACCCTCAAACCTTGCCAAACGCCCGACCAGAAGCTTGTCCTGATAACAAGATCGGAGGTAGACTGAGAAGATCTCGGGATCCTCGTCGGCGAGCTCGATTGGCTTACCTGGTATATTCGCGTTCCAGCGACTTGATGTAGCCGCCTGGAAATAAGGTGAGCGCGGCACGATGATGTCGGCGTGGACCATGAATTCGACCTTGTCTGGGCCGACCACTATCTTGAAGTAGTCTGCGAAATCGAGTCTGGGGGAAGTCAGTAGCTGCCTCTCACTGTGGAAATGTACGTACTTTGAAGGCGATGCCATGATGTAGTCGGTGGTGAGCTTGTACCTAGGATAGCGATTCAAGCCTGGTTTCAGGGCAAGTCGAGAGGGCGATGCGAATTGGCCTTGGCAGCTTTCATGTGATAGCGGCGTGCTCGGCACGCGGGCTTCCCGCTGCAGCCGGTTTCCAACAACGACTCGGGAAGGTGCGAATGGGAGGCGCAACTGCCTTAAACCTTAACCCTTAGTTCACACCAACGCTCGAAGATTCGCTGTACTCCATTCTGACATTCAACGACCTACTACCATGCTTCCTGGTATCGTGACTCACAACCAAGAAATCAAGCCTGTGATCGGATTCCGCAGGTGCCGTTGTCTTGACGGAACAAGCTCAACAGTGATCCTATGTCTGCTCTCCAATCTTTGGCTACCTCATCGCAGATGTTGCAGTCTCTCGTCAGAAGCTCTCCTAGCTGCCTATACTGCATGAGTCTGCCCAATCATCAGTTGATCCCAGCCTTGACTGCGTCAGATTTGCCGCACGCTGGATGCTCGTCGTTGTGGCTATGCTGAAGAGTAATATATATCAGCGCGCGCTCTCAACGGCATATCAATCGGAATATACATACGTAGTAGCATTTCGCCCGGGTCTCACTCAGCGTCGTCTTGAATCTGGCTGCAAGCGGATCCTTGGAGTCGCCATGCTTGATTGTTTTATACTCGTGAAAGAAGTCCAGAAGGAAGTCCGGCGATGCGGCGACAGTGACGTCCTCCATTACTGTATGACAACTTTCGAAAAGGGCATAGTCGACGACGAGGCGCCTCAGCGGGCTGCCTTGTGCAGTATTGCTGTAGATTTGCTGGATTGCTTCAAAGCCGGGCACCACATTCTCCTCGTCGCTTTCTTCCATGATTGCATCAATGATGAGATTTGACGACCTGACGTCGCCCAGCTTGTCCGCAAGAATGTAGAGTCTACTTATTTCTGGGATGCGACTGGTGTCTTCGTCCCGCTGGTCAACCATGACGACTCCTTGGTAGAGGCACTGCAGGTATGCGGCGAAGAGCTTTGGCTCTTCTTCAGGCAGAACGACCGCGTGCTGCGGTTGGTCTTTCTTCCAGAGCTCAGAGGTCGCGGCCTTGAAGAACGGAGAGCGGGCCAGGATGACATCCTTATGCACTATGAAGCGCTTTCGCTCGGGCCCAACCAGTACGTCAATGTGCTCAGTGAAGTCGAGCCTGTGACTAGATCAGCTTCCGTCAACGTGTATAGAAGGTATCGAATGGCAACCAACTTCACCCGCTTCACGTTGACTGGCGCCATCGTACTGTCCATGTTGTTGTTGTTGGCAATGTTGTTGTCAAAAGTGCGCAAAGCTTTTGAATGAGATACAGAGAAGCAATGGCCCCACTTGCACGTGCGCTGCGCAGCCGAAACGCTGGCCGCGAACTTGATTGAGGAAGGAGCGGTACGTAGCTCGTGATAGAGCTATTCTGCATTTCAGCAATCCTGAAGCAAGCCATGCTATGCTTACCTGCCAACCCAATCTATCCCATGGCTCCTTCTAGCCAAATTCAGCCAACCCATGCAAGCATGCTTCATCAATCATCTCGCCATAAATCATACCTGACACACCCTAAAGATGCGCCTTAACCAGCTGCCCACCCTCAAACGTCTCACCCGGCTCCAACTTCTGCCACCCATCAACCGCACCCACCTCCACACAAATCATCGTCTTATACCCATCCTTCGGCTCAAAGTCGCCCATGCCCTTCGACTTCTCGATCCACGGGTTCCAGACCACGCTATCTTCCAGGTTGTCGCGGACGACATCTAAGTACGGCTTGCCGTCGACAACGATGGAGGAAGTGTCCTGCTTGATGGACTTGTAGACGCGGTCGACTTCGCCGGCGATGCGGATGGAGGGGTCGGTCTGCTGATGCTCGGTTGCGTTGAGCATCTTGTCGATGTAGGTTGTGCTGCCAAGGCCTTTGACTTCGGTTTTCGAGATGTCCTGCTCCTGTTAACCTCATCATGTCCGTCATTACTCAGAAGCTGAAACGTACCGGAATCTTGAAGTAAGTATGCAGCAACATCTGGAACTCGAAGCTCTTCGTGTCCTTGTTCTGCACATTCAGCATAGTCTGCAAGCCTTCCTTGCCCAAAGTCACGCTGTAGATCAAGTTGAAGTCGTACGGCCATGCGGACTTCGCCTCCTGCGACAGCTGGGCTGAGGAGAGACCAAAGTCAAGTCGGACGCTATTATCGCCGCCGCTTGCCAGCTTGCCAGACTCAGAAGACGAGCGGCCTAGGTATTCCCATGTTGAGTTCCGTGCGAAGCCGTGTTGGGGCAGCTTGCTCGTTGCGTGGTCTTTGGGCGGTGGGCCGAAGTTCTGTGCAGTGGATTAGAATCAGGACACCTGCCTGCGATGGTTCGTGGTTTTGCACGTACCGGAAAGCAGACAGGTACACCACCTCTCACAGGCTTGCTCCCGTCCATCTTCGCCGCTGAGCTCAACCAAAGATTCTCGCGTCCATTGCTCTTCCAGCTGTACACCGTCGCGCCAAACAACAGCACTTCGACACTGTCACCAGTTGGCAGCGTTGCGATGACTCTCCCTTGCTCGGCCACGACCGATGGCTGTGGCCCTGCCGTGCTGGGCGAGATGGCTGAAGGGCGATTCGGACGTCGACCATAGTTGCTGTATGTTTGTCTGCTCTCGATGAGGTGTATATGGAAAGAAAAGTGTAAGGTGTGATCAAGTGGTATTGTTGTTGTGGTTGGCGGGGCACAATTCAATGCGTTTCAGGTGCGACGTCAGAAATCCGATTCCTGAAACGCGCTATGACGAAATTCACATGCCAGCAGGGATCGACTACCTTCCATGCATATACATGGATACAGTCTACAAGAATACATGCATGGAACGATTCTAGGCCTCCAGCACAAGACACATCAAGATTATAATACGAAAACATCCGGATGTAACAGCCTGATATTCAACAACCAGATGCCGAGCGTCAACCATCTGCACCACCGTCTGCGTCGACCACAATGTTCAACCACGTCACTTGGCTTCAAGCCAATCCAAACACGACCTTCTACATCAGCGCCAGCTGCAGCATTCCACTAGCCTACTTCAGCATACTCCAATCCCTCTGCCATCTCCGCATCCAACACCCACCCTACAACTGCTTAGACCCTGGTCAAACGAAACCATCACGGAGTCTCAAGCTATACGTCCAGATTGGCGGCGTCGGAGTCGCAATAATGATATTCGGCTTCGTATTCATGGCACCCATCGAAAATCCTCTTCCCCTCACCGTTGTGCGAACGGCAGCTTTCTTCTACGCCTGTAAAATACTCGATCTGGCCGTGATGAAAGCTGCAAACCCACCGACGATGGTGGTTGAAAGAACGAAAGCCAAAACCACAGATCTCAAGAGCCAGCAAAGACTAGCAAGCAACGAAACGACAGTCGACGCAACCACAGCAACCCAACCACAAGACCAGAACCACCCCGATACCCAAACCGAAAGACTCCCCATCCTAATCCCCACAGACCCAACAAAATACATCCTCCACTCCTACCACTACGCCTTCCTCCTCCTAACCCAAATGCGCTACCACAGCTTCTCCACCGCCACCCGGCAACCTCACCGTCCCTCCCCCTCCTCCCCCCTCAAAACCCACGACAAACTCCGCCACTACCTCCCCCTCCTCCTAATCCCACCACTCACCTACCTCCTCCCGAACCGCGCAACAAAATCCCTCCTCCTCCTCCTAGTAATCCAATTCAGTCTCGAAGGCACGCACACACTACTTCATCCCACCTGCCCGAACCCCGTGTTCTGGCAGCCGTTCGCAGCGACGTCGTTGACGGAGTTCTGGAATACGCATTGGCAGGCTTGCGCGAGTAGTTGGTTGCGGAGTCTGGTTTACGAACCTACTCAGGCCCTCTTCGCTCCGCTGCTGGGGAAGAAGGCGGCGCGTGCAGTGGCGGTGGTGAATGTATTTAGTTTGACGGGGATTTGGCATGGATTGGCTGCCGCGCCTGCGGTGGAGGAGGAGTGGGCTTGGACGTTGGGGGTGAGAGTGTGGTTGTGGTTTGTGAGTTTGGGAGTGGGATGTGTGATTGAGAATGTGGTGTTTGGTCGACGACCTGGTGGATGGATTAGGTGGGTGATTACGTGGGTGTATTTCCTTGCGGGTGCAGGGGTGTGCTGGAGCACGTTAGAGAATCACGACAGGACTGGGTATATGGCAATGATGGGTAACTGGGTATCAGGTTCGTCATGAAAAAGTCTCAAAAGCTGTTAAAGCTGCTCTAGTTTAAGGCAGACGGATTCTGCCCATCGCATTGGCAAGTCTTTCAACACCTTACCCAACAGCAAAGACTACACCACCCGTAATTTCTCTCACGCAAAACACGAGCCCACGTCAATGCGCGAGACGACGAACTGGCACCCTAAAGATCAACGCAACCTCACCCTCTGCCTCCTCGCTCATCACTCATCCTCATACCCCACCACCCTACTCCCCTGCCCCATATAATAATCCTTCACCCCATCCTCCACAACCACCACCTCCCTCTCCTCATCCCCAGCCCCCGCGACCGGCACCAACCTCACCGAATACTTCATCAAACCCCCCTTATTCGTATCCTCCTGGACCAACTCCTCACTATCCGTAAACGCATTATAAAACGCCCTCCTCACATCATCGATCCCCGACAGAAGTGACCTGGCGCCCAGATCCGGGAGATAGGTCTCAGCCGCGACGTGTGCGCAGAGCCTGCTGTCGTTCTGGATGTCGAGGTGCACGTGTGCGAGATAGCGCCTCGTGGCGGAAGAGGTGTCGATGTCGCGGCGCAGATCCTGTGCAAGTTCGGAGAGGAATTTGTGGACGATGACGGCTTGTTCTGGTAGTGAGAAAGGGTAGAATGGTGCAATGTTCTTGAGACGGCCAGCCATGGGCGCGCCAAAGTGGTGACGGAAGAGGGTCTTCAGCTGCTTTTGTAAAGTCTTGTGTGGGACCTTTGCTAATGCAGAAGCGGTCGTTACGCCCTCCATGTGCTCGTGGTAGAATCTGGTGATGGCGTGGTCTCCAAGATTGGTAGCGAGGATCCAGATGGTCTTGCTGGCGTCGATGAGCTTGTTATCGCGGCGATCATAATACTCACCAGAGTCCAGCAGCAGTAGCAGCGAATTGCGAACTTCTTGGTCTGTCTTGTCAAACTCGTCCATGAACACCACACTCCTCTGGCCGTCGAAATAAGCTAGGTGATTGTTCAGCTGACTGCCGCGCTCATTGCCTCTATAGCCTTGACGCGAACCGAACAGATCAACGTCGCTCCTCATCTGTGCACAGTCAACGACGGTCATAGTTACGCCGAGCAGGCTTCCCATCTTCGTCGCCAGCTCCGTCTTGCCGTGGCCGGAACGACCAGCGAAGGCCATAACTAGAGGCTTGTCGATGTTCATGCCGATGTGGCTCGCCACGTTTTGGACCACAAAGTTGCAGGCAAAGGTCTGCCCTACGACGAGGTAAGGGACTTTGAGCAGTGGGACGTAGTCGTAGGCCTGCGCCAGCTGTATGCCACGAGCTCGGATGGTCTTGATCTCGGACGCTTTGCTGAGATAGTAGCGGGTGCTGACATTGAGCGTCTCAGCCAGGATCTTGCGATGACGCTCCTTGCACCACATGGTGGCCGGCGTTGCAGTGTGAATATTCTCTCTGTTGGTCGCAGTCGGAGCCTGCATGAAGTCTTCCCACATAAGGCGCGGAACGGCTTCCGGATCTGCACCATAGCCAAGCAGCGTTTTGACGACTTCTGTCGGATCTTGGACCGTCCATTTGTTTGCTGCGCATGATGGCGTAAGCGATGGCAGGAACGCCCCGAAGATCATCCTCTTTGGCATCTGCACCATACTCCAAGAGCATGCGCACAATCTCGACCTCGTTACGCTCGAGGGCATAGAACAGGACCGGGTGGCATTGAACGCGTGCAGAAGGAGGTGCCGAAGCGCTCGGCACCACTTGCATAAGCGGCTTCACGACCGCCTTGTCGTACGATCCGAGATACGTACTGATAGCAGCAGCCGAGCAGCCTTGAGCAATGCCGCCAGCAAGTGTATCGACTGTGAAGGCTACGGGATGCATGTTTCGTAGAAGTACCGAGTCTTTGTTCTGGCGAAGTATAGCGTCTGAGCGACCATCAGATGCGTCACTCATATCGAAGTCATCGTTCGCTCCACTTCCTGGGAGGAAGACGTCGAACAGCCTCAGCTCTTTCGGAGGCGAGCGCTTTAGTAACGAGCTCAAGTTGACAGACATGTTGTTGTGGGTGCTTGGCAAGCCGTCGTGTAGATTGGTATGACAGCTTAGTATGACAGCTTCTGTCTTCGTGCAGATCGGTCTGTGCTGTTTGTCGGTAGATCATTGTCGATGTCTGTCGAGAACTCAGTCATGTCTCCTGCTACCGCCTCGCATGCATGTGATCCCTCAATTGCGCCTCAAACGATCTTCACGTGCATGCTGTCTCGACTCAGATCTTCACATGCATGCTGTCTTGACTTCGCACTTCCAATTGGCGACAACTTCACCTCGGAAACTCCTCCCGAAAAACCGCAACCCTCTCCTCACCACCATCATCAACCCAACCCCTAAACATCCCCCCAGAATTAAAATCCGCCACAATCCTCCCCTCCCCATCCTGAAAATCAATCCCAATGATTCCACCCTCGCCCTCACCCGTCTTCTTCCATCTATCCTCCGCCGACCGCTGCAACTGCCCATTAGGCCCAGCAACCATAGTGACGGCATCATCAAGGGAAAAAGTGCCTATAGAACTGAGGTGGCTAGGAGCGTAACGAGCAATGGCTGCAGCAGTCCTGACAGCGTTGACACGGAGGAAGGAGTCGCCGTTGCCTGTGCCTGACATTGCTACGCCTCTGGTTCTTTTCGTGGTCATTTGGTGTGCTGGATTTGGGGGGGTGAAGTACTCGCCGAGTTGAGGGAAGCAATCACGTGCCAGAGCTGCAAGACTGAGAGCATTTTCAGGTGGGTTGTACGTCTCAGATGGCGCGGAGTGCGCTGTGTCCCATTCCTCGGCCCAGAAGCCGGCACCGAGCGTAGGCGTGTCGCCAATGCGGCCTGGAAGCTTGTTTGTAAGACCACCGGTAGAAGTCGCGACGCAAAGGGTCCCAGTGCTGTCCAGAACCACGCAGCCGACTGTGCCTTGAGGTAAGTACTCCTTGGCATCCCATGACGGATCATCAGAAGGTTCACCAGCTACCGTGCGATCGATGGTTGCGTATTCAGGGTTCACGTCCTGAGGCATGGCGCCCTTTACCACTACCTCCTGATCAGCCGCAGCCTTCGCCGCTTCATACTCCCCATCCGAATGACTCAACCCCAAACCCCTTCGATGCTCATCCCACCTCCTCTTCGTCCAAAAATAACTAGGCCGAACCAACTCGAGCCCCCACTTTTGCGCCAGTTCATCACAAATCTCCCCATGAAGCTGACAATGCTGCCCAGCGCCTCCTCCTCCATCCTCTTCGCCTCTGATCAGCATTTCTTTAGCAAGCAAGATAGGATTCTTAGCTCTCCTGGACTTCATGATCCCTACTCCACGTTTCCGGTAGCCTTTGCTAACCATGACGGACGCCTCCAGCTCATGCGTGCCGGCAGTGGTGTAGACGGCGCCATGGCCTGAGTTGAAGAGGGGATTGTTTTCCATAAGGGTGACGGTGTAGGTCGCAATATCTAGAGCTGTGGCACCAGGCTTTTGTAATGCAATATTGGCCTGGCCTAGGATGTCCAGCAAGGCATTACGGTAAGCATTGTAGGCGGGGCCATTTGGGGGCAGATTTTCGCGAGTGATGTTGCCCGCGCCGCCGTGTAGAATGATGCGAGGTGTGATGGGGGAGGGCTTGTGGTCAAGGTAGACTGGAGGAGGGTGCGAAGAGTATGCCATGATGAATTCAGTATATCTACTTGCCTGGTACGGAAAACATGACAAAACCGCTGTGATGGACGTTCGTGCCTCAAGTCAAATGTCAACGTGAAGCTGAAGGCGGAGATAAGCCTGGCCGATGGCAAGTGCAATGCGATCTGTCTGCCGACCAATCAAATTTCAGCCACGCGCGCCGCGTGTCTTCACATGCGACGGCTGTTGCTCTGGTTACCCGCAGCCCAAACGGTCCAAACCAAGATACTGGATCAAGATCAAGGTCGCCAGCCGCGAATTGTGTGACATACTCAATCGTCATTTGGTTGTCTGCATTCCAGTCGCGTCAAGGCACCGTCCCAGCCATGCCAACCTCGCGATCACAGTCCCGTGATCCTTACGATGACAGAAGGCAGAGAAGACGAAGAACGCATCAGAGAGTCGACAGTGATGGAGGCTTGCTGCCGCCAAGATCTTCACGAAGACGAGACGAGAACGATACAAGAGAACAATATGTTGAGACGTCGTATTATGAGGATGGAGAGGGTAGTCCGAGCAAGAGCCGGCCTAAGCGCCGACAGGATGAGCGCGATCGGGAGAGACGACGCAGGGGAGAGTCTGGATCGCGATATACGGAAAGCAGAAGTTCGGCGAGCGCAGCGTTGAGTGCGGGGCAGCTGGCGAGGCTAGACCAGCTCAATCGCAAACTCGGCTGGGATGACGAAGATCATGGACCCGGACGACGAAGGGCGAGAGAGCGCGAGGAGGAGCTTGCGAGGCGCGAGGGGACGCAGGAGCGGTGGGAGCGGGAGGAGCGGGAGAGGCGGCGGGAAGAGCATCGCGAGCGCAAGAGGAGGAGGAAGGAGCAAGAAGAAAGGGAGAAGGCGGCAGTCTTGGCTGCTATGGCGGCTGCGCGTGATGAGGAGTCAGACAGTGGGTTTGTGCGTGACAGTCCGCCGAAGAGCAGGTGGGGCAGGAGTGAGAAGAGTAAGGGGAGGGTGGTCAGTGGACAGCGGCTGGAGCGGGGAGGGAGGCTGCGGGGTGGTGCAGGGGGAGGGACTTCGGAGTACAGTGACGAGGAGACCTATCGAGTGGATGAGTACAGGAAGCGGGAAGGAACGAGCAGTGACCTGGAATTTGAGGAGTCTGAGAGAAAGCGGAAACGAAAACGGAACATCCTTATTATCGTCGGCGTCGTGGTTCTGATCCTGGTCATTGCGATTCCTGTTGGCGTGGTGCTGTCAAAGAAGAATGACAACAATTCTGCAAGCTCGGCAGCTGCGACTGCTACTTCGCCTGCGAACAGCAATCTGGATGGCATGAGTGAGAGCGACATACCTAAAGCGTACCAGGGAACCAGCTTTGACCCCTTTACATGGTACGACACAGACGACTTCAACGTCACCTTCACCTCTGAGCTTGTTGGAGGATTACCAATCATGGGATTGAACAGTACCTGGGACGACACTGCACGAGCCAATGACAACGTAAAGGCATTAAACGAAAGCTGGACCTACGGCACAGATCTGATCCGCGGCGTCAACATCGGCGGCTGGCTCAGCATCGAGCCCGTCATTACTCCCTCCCTCTTCAACGGCTACACCACCCACGACAACGTAGTCGACGAATACACCCTCTCCGCCAAACTCGGCACCAGCAACGCCAAAACCACCATAGAAAAGCACTACTCCTCCTTCGTCTCCGAACAAACCTTCAAAAACATCTCCGCCGCCGGCTTCGACCACGTCCGCATCCCCTTCTCCTACTGGGCCGTCATCACCTACGACGGCGACCCCTACGTTCCCAACATCTCCTTCCGCTACCTCCTCCGCGGCATCGAATGGGCCCGCAAATACGGCCTCCGCGTCAACCTCGACCTCCACGGCGCGCCCGGGTCCCAAAACGGCTGGAACCACTCCGGCCGCCAAGGCTTAATCGGCTGGCTGAATGGCACCGACGGCGACCTCAACGCCAATCGCACAATAGAAATCCACAACCAACTCTCCACCTTCTTCACCCAGCCCCGCTACAAAAACATCGTCACCATGTACGGCCTCGTCAACGAACCGCGCATGGTCGAACTCGACCAAGCCTCCGTAATCTCCTGGTCCGAAACCGCCATCGCGACCATCCGCGCCAACGGCTACGACGGCATCATAATCTTCGGCGACGGCTTCGAAGGCCTCGACAACTGGCAAGGCAAATTCTCCAACATCAACCGCACCAACCTCCTCCTCGACGTCCATCAATACGTAATTTTCAACACCGAGCAAATCGTGCTCGACCACTACGACAAAATCAACTTCGCCTGCGCCGGCTGGACGGCCCAAGCCGAACGCAGCGAGAACACCGCCACGGGTTTTGGTCCTACTCTCTGCGGCGAGTGGTCCCAGGCCGATACGGACTGCGCTACGTACCTCAACAACGTGGGCGTCGGGTCCCGATGGGAAGGGACGTTGAACTACGCGGCCGGTCTGGGCGGCAGCAGTAATACTTCCGTGCTCACACCTACCTGCCCTCTACAAAGCAGCGAATGTAGTTGCGACGACGCGAATGCGGATCCAAGCCAATACTCCGCTGAATACAAGAAATGGCTCCTCATGTTTGCAGAGGCGCAGATGTACAGTTTTGAGAAGGGATGGGGCTGGTTTTATTGGACGTGGCAGACGGAGAGCGCGTGGCAGTGGAGTTATAAGGATGGGTTGGCGGCGGGGATACTGCCGACGTTGGCGTATGAGAGGGATTTTAATTGTTCGATTGGTGATATTCCCATGTTTAATACTAGTGGGTTGCCGGAGTATTATTGAGGTGGGTGTGGGGTGGGTGGAGGGGAGGAGGGGTTTGGAGAGGTGGGTGTTTGAGCGAGTGTGTTTGTTTTGGTGAGATTTTGGTGGGATCGGTGCATGAGCGACGTTTGATGAGGTAGGTAGGATGAACGACAGTACTGTATCTACGCCACAAGCTTTTATGTTTCCAGCCATCAAGATATCTCAGCCTTATGCTTCTCGCATTCTTCCCTTTTGGCTTAGAGCCAGCCAGCCAGCCAGCTCTGCAATCGAAACCCATCAAACGACTCGATTCCCATCTGCTTATCTCCCACCGTACGCGCGTCCAACCACCTCACCTCTGCTCCAAAAGCGCATGACGCACAACCCCAAGGACACAGCAGCTCCCTTGCCATCTCCAGTCCGTAACCACCATTCACCTCCCTCACGCTAAAGACACCCCCGCCAAGCACGCTAGCACATCCAAGCTTTCCAAACCGCGGGGACCCTAGCGACGCTAGAAAGCTTGGCCAGTGGCGGCGTCGAGGCTTATCTTTTGCGCTGCGAGGCTCGCAAGTTCTATTGCTTCTCTTTCTGCTGGATTGGGGAAGGTGGTGGGAGATCTGAGGGAGTTGAGTGAGAGAATCTGAGCCACGGAGTGCGATTGATCAGGTGAGCTGAGATGGATGCGTTAGTGGCATACGCGGCTGGCTGCGCTAAGAGGTCATGTATGTGTGCAAAGCAGAGGAGATGCGAGATGCGTTGCAGCTTTTGTTGCGCAGGGCTGAGATAGCATACGCTGCGATAAGAGGAGCTGCGAGCTGCAAGCTGCATGCTGCTGCTGCTACTACCTCCTGTTATCAAGGATATGCTTGGTCCCCAAATCAATCCTTGTGATACTCCTATTCCTGATCCCACTCACTGTCCACGACCAAAGTACAATCTCACTTCTCTCCATCCTGTCCCGGAGAACCCCCCCAACCCAGCCTCACCATCCCACTTCCCCACCATCAGCCGGACAGATACCGACGAAACGCTCGTGGAGCAGGAGCAGCATTCCAATATGTCCAGCCCCACAAACACTACAACGAACATTGTAGACGAAGCACCCGTGGACCGGAAGAGGTCCTTTGGAATCGGTGGGGCGGGGAATATTCGTGAGTCCTCGGTTCATCAATCGAAGAATCTCTATCGATCGTATCGTGGGGGTGTACTGATTGATCTTGCTGCTTAGGGACGAAAGACGATGCTGTTGTGCCTCAGGAGCAGATGACGGAAGGAGGGCAAGGTAGGTTGAGTTTTTGGTGTTCTTGAAGGGGCTTTGAGGTGAGTTGATTGACTGACTTGGTGTTTGTAGGTAATGGGCGAAGGCGAAGCAGTGTTTGGTCCACGACGTCGACGAATTCGAAGGCGGGCGCGATTATGGATAAGTTGTTGAGGCGGGGATCGAAGACTGAAACTTCCACGGGTTCGTAATTGGATTTTAAGATTGGATCAGCTGTTGTTACATCAGGGTTCTTACGAACCAATGCTGCAAGAAGGGTGAGTGTATTGGTATCGATTGACATTACACATACAGCTCGTCTATGTACACGTCATCTCTCCTTATATACATTCTATTCCGTCTGCGGTGATCACCATCTAGGACAGCGAGTCAAGGTACTCAGCGGTGATCGTGCCATTGTGGAACACAATACCACCAGTCGTGTTGGTGATCCGACCATCGTAGTCATTGCCGTTATATGGATTGACGATCGTGTAGTTCGCGAAGCAAGACTCCTGGTAGTTGGCCAAAGACGCGGCTTCGTACTGCGAGGCCAGATAGCTGCTCATAGCGCACAGGCCATCGGTGCGGCCAACGCAGTAGCCGCCGCGGATCGTGTCGAGCGGTATGATACCGTTGTTCAGGCGCTGTCGGATGAACTTGTGCGTGGCGTTCGCGGCATTGTAGCCGTACTGGCCTGGGGTGTAGTAGGTACGGTGGTCGTGGACGGCAGTTGGGTTTGCGGAGCTGCAGCCGATGACTTCGGTGATCAGGCGAGCGCCGAATGGTGTGAGGTGAGAGAGCTGGAAGTGCCTGTTAGGGTCTGGTGGGTAGGTCTTCAGGCTGGGTGCTTCGCGGAAGTAGTCGACTGAGGCCGACGTGAGGTATGAGATGATAATGTCGTCGTGGGAGAAGTCCGCGTAGAATGGACGGCCGAGAGGGAATTGTGCGGCGTTGTTGTCCAAGCTGCTGTTGACCGAGCTGTTGCTGCTGGTGATGTACTGGTTTGTCAGACGTGCGAGGAGCTCCTGCTGGTAGCCTAGACCCTGTGCGCGGCCAGTCGGAGAGCCCCATGCGTAGTCATAGTAGTATCTGTTGGATCCAATGTCAGCTCTCAGCAAACCTCAACCGGACAGGTGATATGCATACTCAATGTCAAGGGTCTGCTCGAAGCCCTGCCACTCCTCCTCTGTGAAAAGGCCACAGAAGTCCGACATTCCAATGTACCCATTCTCGTACGCGCAAATCGACTGCATGGCATAGGTGTCATTGACATTAAAGGTAAAGCCCGCCGGCGCATACTGGTTCATCCGCGCAGTCGCATTCTGGAGGTACAGCGGCACGTATTGGAAGAAGAGATCCACGTCTCCCAGATCTATACTCTGCAAATCATCCTCAAAGCAGCTGTCGTACGCCGCAAGCGTGTTGTTTTCAGTGCCGCCTTCCGGGATGATCACAACATCGAACAGCGAGCCGTTGCCGAAGGAGGCGAGGCTTGGCTGGGGGGTCTCGTAAGAAGAGACGCCGAAGAAGCCTAGAGCCCAGTTGATCTGGGAGTTCTCGATGCGGGATTGACCTGTAGTGCGCAGCACGGGCTTGGGGCGAGCGGTACCGTTGGTGTAAGAAGCATTGTATTGAAGTTGTCCCTTGGTGGCATTGTACAGGATTCGTCCGTATCGATTCCAGAAGGTAGTCCCAGAGACAAACTCGGTATCGGCACCAATATTGGTGAGCTGGCGTCAAATTAATACTCGGATGCACTTTAACACGCATGTGCCCGACTCACGTAGCCCTCGCCCATGATATATTGGTACGAGTTCAAAAAGGTCAAGGGACCTGAGAACTTCTTGCTCGGATTTGCAGATGTGAAGTTGAATACTTTTGCGCCGAACCTCTCATCATTGACTCCATCGTCGAAGTAGCTGGTGGGAAAGCGCTGCGCATGTCTCTGTAGGGTGTGCACCTGCTCGATCTGGCAGCCATCCGGCAGGCCAATGTCGTTCACACCAAAGTAGTTGTCCGCATTGTCGCGGTAGGTCGAAATTTGACCCCAGTATTGGCTGATGACATTGATGTCGCTGATGAGGGTGGTGTTGGTAGCAGCCAATGCCTGCCCAGTAAGGACGGCAAGGCCAATGTATACACGTCCAAACATCCTGCACCTATTGATAAAGAGACCCGGGCGAGCTCCAAGCGTTCCTGCAGCAGAGCTTGGGAAGCCCCAGTGTTTTATTGTTAATCCCCATAGTGACGCTATTGCGTTGAAGCGGTCGCTCCTCGGGTCTAGATAAAGCAATTTATAACATGGTCTAAGCCCATTGCAAACGAAAACCCCAGTCGCTGAGGCAAAGCGAGCACGTTTTTCGCATAAGCTTGCGGTGGCTTGATGCTTTGCTTTTCCAGCTTTCCGTCAAGACCGAGAACTCACTCGCCAATGCGTGATGATGGCATGGGAGAGGCGGGGCTTGAAACGTGGAAACCTGTCCGTGGGATTCATAGCCGAGCTGATCATGGCAAAAGTCGCGGATAAACTTCGGTCTCGGCAGGTGAGCCGAAAGGCAGACCCTTGCTCGAAGATATTGGGCAAGAAAAAAGTGAAGCTTGAGCTTGATCAAGTTTCTCCCTGTCAACAACACTGAGGACTTCCTCACAACCTGATCAGGATGGACGAACAAGGTATGTACAATGGAACACCAGACACTCGTCGTACATACTGACAGAAGCAGAGTTCATCGGCCTCTTGAAGGCGCTTACAGAGCCCGACACCCAAAAGGTGAAGGCGGCCACGAGCCAGCTCAACAAGACATATTTCACCTCGCCTCAGTCTGTGGGCGCTCTCATCCACATCACCACCTCCCATGACGACCCCGCCCTCCGCCAGCTTGCTTCCGTGGAGGCGTGCAAGCTCATTCCGAAGCACTGGACTGCCGTCTCCGAGTCGCAGAAACCAGCATTGAGAGAGCAAATTCTCAAGTCAACCTTCGACGAGGAGAAGCCGCTGCCAAGACACAGCAAAGCTCGTGTCATTGCGGCCATCGCCAAAGTCGACCTTCCCGATGGACACTGGAGTGATCTGCCGGGTACGCTCCAGCAGGCTGCTACCAGCGAGCAGGTCCGCCACAGAGAAGTCGGCATCTACATCATCTATGCGCTATTGGAGGAGATGCCAGACATGTTCCAGGAGAACATGGGTCAGATGTTGACTCTGTTTAACCGCACGATCCAGGACTCCGAGTCCATGGAGGTCAAGGTCAACACCATGCTTGCCCTTTCTGAGTTGGCCATGGTGTTGGACACGGATGAAGATGTAAAGAGCTTGAAGAGCTTCCAGAACACCATTCCACACATGGTGCGGATACTACAGCAGGCGATCGAACAGGAGGATGAAGAACACAGCATGCAAGCCTTTGACGTGTTCAACAAGCTCCTCAGCTACGAGAGTGCATTCTTGAGCATGCACTTTGGCGACCTGATCAGGCTCTTCATGCAGGTTTCGGCCAAGAGCGAGATCGACGAAGACGTCCGGTCTCAGGCGCTGAGCTGGTTGATGCAGGCCGTTCGGTACCGCAAGTTAAAGGTGCAGAGCCTGAAGGTGGGTGAGGAGATGACGCGCATGTGTCTTCAAATCGCCGTTGAGCTCGATGAACTGCCTTCGGAGGAGGACGACATCTCGCCAGCACGCTCGGCGCTTGGTTTGTTGGACATTCTGTCTGAGAGCCTACCGCCGAGCCAGGTCGCTGTACCGCTCCTCAAGGCCATTGGTCCATACGTACAGAACCCAGATCCACAGCACAGACGCGCCGGCATACTTGCCCTTGGCATGTGCGTTGAGGGCGCCCCAGACTTCATCGCCACGCAGCTTTCTGAGATTCTTCCACTGGTTTTGCATCTCCTCGAGGACCCCACGACCAGTGTGCGCGCTGCTGCTCTTAACGGTGTCGCACGTCTTGCCGACGACTTGGCTGAAGATATGGGCAGGGAGCACGCTCAGCTCATCCCGGCTTTGGTCAAGAACTTCGACCTGGCTCTTCAAGGTGTGCGCAACTCTCAGCCAGACACCAAAGAGCACGAGTTGAACGTCCACATTCTCAAGGCGTCTTGCATGGCTGTCGACTCGCTGATCGAGGGCTTGGCGCAAGAAGACGCCGCTCGCTATGTCAGCGAGCTGGTCCCGAGATTCGCTCAGCTTTTTGGCCACCCAGACTTCAAGGTGCAGATGGCCGCCATAAGCGCGGTTGGTGCTATCGCGAGTGCTTCCGAGTCTGCCTTCCAGCCATACTTCAACGACGCCATGCAGGCTCTTGGTCAATACGTCAGCATCAAAGACAGCCAAGACGAGCTCGAGCTTCGATCTATCACGGTTGACTCACTCGGCAAGATTGCCAGTGCCGTTGGTGCTCAAGCATTCCAGCCTTATGTGCAGCGACTCATGCAGTCCAGCGAAGAGGGCCTGAAACTCGACCACCAGAGGCTTAAGGAGACTAGTTATATCCTCTGGTCTACTCTGGCACGTGTCTACGAGGAGGACTTCGAGCCATTCTTGAAGGGCACGTTCGATGCTTTGATGGAGTGCTTGCAGCAGGACGAAACCGACAGTGAGGTCCAGCTTGGTGCCGAAGCGTCCGACCTCATTGGTCAGGAGGTGACCATTGCTGGCAAGAAGATCAAGGTCGCTGGTGCCAATGGCAAGGACGAGGACGAAGATGATGCCGACGCCATCGCCGCTCTCATGGAGGGCGCTGACGATGACGACGACTGGGATGATCTTGGTGCCATCACTGCCGTCGCCATGGAAAAGGAGATCGCAGTGGAAGTGCTTGGTGATGTCCTCACCCACGCCAAGAGCAAGTTCACACCATACATGCAGCAGACCATTGAGACAGTCTTGCCACTCTTCGACCACTCATTCGAGGGCGTGCGCAAGAGCGCAATTGGTACCATGTGGCGCCTATATGCATGCATCTGGGGTCTGGCTGAGGACAATGGCATGCAGAAGTGGCAACCTGGCCTCCCAGTCAAGGTCAAGCCTCCAGGCGATCTCGAGAAGGTTGGTGGTCTTGTAATCACAGGGACACTGGCCCTCTGGCAGGAGGAGATGGACAGGTACGTTCGCACTTTTCTTCCATTTACACTCCCTAATGTGATGACAATACTACTTACCCAGCTCACTCAGATGCTACGGCAAGTGCTGCGATTATGTAGAGGCTGTTTCTGATCGATCACCTAACCATTCCCTATTGCGCGTCATTGTCATGAGGACAAGCACTAATGCAGGAATAGGTCAACTGTCACCGAGGTCAACCGCAACCTAGCTGCGACGCTGAAGCTGTGCGGTCCTGCTATCCTTGCACCAAACGAGAACTCTGGTACATCCACCCCGCTTGAGCAAATTGCCTCTACCATTATGCTGCTCCTTCAGAAGCAACACCCATGCCAGAAGGATGAAGACGAAGAAGACGATGCGGACTTTGGCGATATCGAGAGCGCTGAATACGACTGGCTCGCCATCGAAACCGCCATGGAGGTCGTCA
This sequence comes from Teratosphaeria zuluensis, assembly GCA_007113905.1. NCBI lineage: Eukaryota > Fungi > Ascomycota > Dothideomycetes > Mycosphaerellales > Teratosphaeriaceae > Teratosphaeria > Teratosphaeria zuluensis. Next base: position 849,162 of record VCMQ01000016.1, read on the forward strand.
CCTCTCTCGCAGTGGCGCTTGGTGAGCAGTTCGCCGAGCTTTGGAAGCTGTTCGAGACCCCTATCCTCAAGTACACCTCCTCGCAAGAGCGATTTGAAAGATCAGCAGCCGTCGGTACCATCGGCGAGTGCATCGAGGGTATGGGTGGCGCCTGCACGCCCTACACTCAACGCCTGATGCGCATCTTCCTCAAGCGCTTGACAGACGAGGATCCGGAGACAAAGAGCAATGCCGCCTTCGCCACTGGTCTTCTCTGCCTCAACAGCAATGACGAGAAGGAGGTCTTGAGCAACTATAACACCATTCTCACCACCCTGGAGCCGATGTTACAGAAGACCAGCGCTTCGCCGAGTGAGCATGAGGCGCGTCTGCTTGACAACGCTGCTGGCTGTGTCAGTCGCATGATCAAGAAGGCGCCGCAGCACGTCCCTCTCGATCATGTCCTGCCCCACTTGGTGGAGCTTTTGCCACTCAAGGAGGACTTCAGGGAGAACGAGCCTGTGTTTGACATGATCATTGCTTTGTACCAGTCACAGAACAGTGTCATCCAGGGCTTGACGCAACAGCTGATGCCGGTCTTCGAGAAGGTCCTCGGCCCGCCTGAGGACCAGCTGGAGGATGCAACCAAGGAGAAGGTCAGGCAATTGGTGCAATTTCTACGCGGCTAGACGGCGTCAACATGGGCGCCGCGAGGAGTGGAAAAGTTTGTGGTGATTCTTGTTAGAGCATGACTGGCATAGCGTGCGTATGTGAGGAGGACGATAAAGTCTTGTTGACGATGATGATACCCTATTCGAGCTCGGCGACCGGCTGGACGGTCTTGACGAGTGATGACGATGAAAGAGATGAAGATGAAAATAGAGCATTGTAACGAACATTTCTGGAAGGCTGGCGCAATCGGCCTTCATCAAATTAACATCTGCACATTTTACACTGTTGTGCTACTGTGCATACAAAGCGCCTGACTCAATTCCACGCATGCCTTCCCGCCTCGCCTGAGCGCGGTAAACGTTAGCACGTCAACAGCCCATAGTAGGGAAGACACCTCCATGCACCCGCCGCTCAGCCTCTTCATCAATATCAGCAAGTCAACAGCCCAGACTGGGAAAGGCCACCTCGTAACCCACCATCGCTGCAGCACCCGGTCGTTACTCGGCCTCTTCATGAGCAGTACGCCTTGCCATCCTTGGTTTCCGGAAGCACACAGGGATTGTAGTGCAGCTTGCAAGGCGAGTCCGCCTTGCAGTTGTAGATCTGAGACGTTATTCCGTCGTGGAAAATGCAGCCACCGTACGGCGATGCATTTATATCTTTTGAGGGACAACTTCCTTGAATGCAGCAGGACGACTGGGCGAGCGTGGGGGTGGTGAGGGCCAGCAGGGCGAGAAGGGTGGTTGGAGATGTGGGCTTCATGGTTGGTGTTGGTTTTTTGGGATATGGAGGTGTTGTTGGTTGGGATGGGATGGGATGGAATGGGTGCTGGGTTGGTGGGTTTTATATATGCAATGGGGAGGGGTTTGGGAATGGGTGGGAGGCAGGAAGAGCTTGGAAAGACTCGAAGGATTTACACTTTTGTGTGAAGGATGAGCTGGAGAGTAGAACAGCCGATTTTATTATCGAGGTCCTACAGGAAGAAACGCCAAGCTGGGCGTCTCGCATCCTTCAGCGAGCTGCAAAGGCGCCTGCCTTCTCAAGACTGATAAAAGACTCCCTCCAACCCGTCATTCACTTTCCTGCATCCGCCGCTCATCAGGCCTCTTCAAGAGCAGTCCGCCTGTCCTCCAGCTAAAGTCTTCGGTGGCGGCGTGCAGCCATTCCCCTGCACATTGCAGGGTTTGTTCTGCTTGCAATAATAGGATGGGTTCGACCCGTCATCGTCCCTGCCGTTGGGCACGCAGGCGCCGTATGGTGCTTGTTGTTGGGCCTGTGTACCGCATGTGGAACCCTTGCAGCAGTTCCACCAGGCGAGGGTGGGGGATGAGAGGGCCAAGAGGGCGAGGAGGGTGGTTGGCGTGGTGAGCTTCATGGTGGTTGATTTTGGGTTGGTTGGAAGTAGGGGGGAGAGGGGGCGTTTGGTGGGCTCTTGCGGTGGATGGAGTTGGTGCTGGTTGTTGGCTGTTTTGATGGAGTGGTTGGAGGATGACTGGGGAGGGGGAGAGTCATTTTGAAAGGATGGTCGATTTTATTACACTTGTTTGAGGCTGAGCGTGAGAGTGGAACATCCGGTGTTGTGCAGGTTGGACACGAGGAACGCCAAGACGCTTTAGCAGGACGCCTGCCATTGTTTCGCCGGAAGGCGAAGGCCTTTTTTGCGCTCTCATCTCAGGGAGTTGCATTGAACGTCTTGGTGAGCTTTGAATCAAGGCATCGAGAAGACTGAGTGGTGTCGTACATGCTTAAGCAGCACATATTTCGGAAATACACCGTCTTGTCGTGAGGCGTGTCCCTTTAGCGTTATTGTTCTTTCTTTTCATACTCATATAGCGTATTGCAAGGGTGACTGACCAATCCTAGCGGCAGGATTCGGCTCTAGAGTGTCTCTGAGCCCTGGTATAGCGTGGTTGTCGAATATCCATAAGGACACGCCCCACGGCGAGTCGGTGTACCTACACCCAGCCTTCCACCTCTAGCGCTTCGATCAGCTCAACGCAAGGGTGGGAATACCTTACGCTTCCCTCGCCAGCATTGTCACCGTCCTGACCAAACTCGTCAATCGCTGTGGAGGATTGCAGGGCGCTCAGGAGTAGTGCAGAAATCATGGGTTGAAGATCGAAGGGGGCTCTAGAATCATGACTACACCTGCAGGCAGCATTTGAATTGTCTTGTATGCGAGATTTTCGTTGATTCTTGAAGGTCCCTGTTGGCAGGACAAACCTCAATGAATCAAGGTCCCAGATACCCGGTCACTTCCAGCGACCTGCTTCGGTATTTCTCCTGTGCCGCAGGGCACTGGGTCTTAGAAATAACTTTCGTCGCAGGGCCGGTTGCGGTCATCAATCTGATTGTGGAATACGAGGACGTAGAGTGGATTTCAGTCATCCCACGATCATGAACTGTTCAGCCTTTTGTCGTTGAGCAAAAGGACATTGTGTAGCCCGATGAATGGCAACCCGGATAGAGTTGCCAACTCCACAGGCCGAGGTGGGTCCTGTCAGTGAACCTTCCTTCTTCAACCTCCACAAGTGCTTGTGCAACTGCAAGAGCGTTACAACTGAAACACGACCTCGACACGTGCGGATCTTCAGACACGGTCGAACGCCACGCTGGAGTTGCCACGAGCAACGACGCGGCGTGGTCAGCACGCGACACGAAATATTCCCAGCCGTTAAGGATCGATCACAATGCCGTCACCGGCAGTCTCCCCTCTGCAGCAGCAAGCCACCGCGATGCCGTCCGGGCAGCAGTCAGGCACCAATGCTGGATCTTCGCGCCCGCCGATAATCAAACGAACCAGCAGCACTGGCAATTCGTCGCATGGCGGATCGCGACTGACACTTGCGAGTCCTGGGTCGCTGGGCGAGGATCGCCCGCTGAGGCAGACGCACGCAGTTGGTGGTGGCCGACGGGGACACACGCGCACGCAAATGCCGCGGAATCACAGCAGCGGACGTAACCTCAACAAGCTGGGTCAACGAGCGCAACACCAACTTGCAGCCGCGCAGCACGGGGACGATGCGCGCAGACACTCGCGACAGAGGAGCCATGAGGGCGACACCGAGATTCGCTTGCCAGGTAGTCTGGACGAGTCGCGACCGGCCATTCGGCGCAACTTGACAGCTCATGAATTGCCGCGCAATTTGTCTCGCACGAAGCTGAAAAAGAACTTGTCACACGGCCAGCTGACTCGGCTGAATCCCTCGAGCAAGAACCTGGCTGGCATGACTGCCGCGAGTCATAGGGCCCCACCTTCTCCAGGTCTGAAGGGCAAGAGCAAGCGACCGAAGAGTGCAGATATGGATTTGCATGCGCAGGAGGTGGAGCTATTAGAGCAGCAGCAACAGTCACGGAGGAGTTCGCAGCAACAGAAGAAGGTCGGATTCGCAGTGGGAAGTGCCGGCGACACGAGCGATGCCGACGGCATGCCGGACATGGAAGGCAGTGGTTTGCAAGAAGACGAGTGGACAGATCAGAGTAACAGCGCCAGTCCGTACAGCACGAGGCAGAACACGGCCAACAATTCGAGGCGTGCGAGTGTCATATCGCCAGATAAGCCGTTTCATGCCCCGCCCTCAGCATTACAGCAGTCGGGGATGACGGAGAACCGGCAGCTAGCGCAGCCTCGCCAGCAGGCACAACAAGTATTGCCTGATCCGGACTCAACGCCGACCCAAAGCGAGGACGCTGATGATGATACCGAGGAGGATGAGGAGAGTCCAAATACAATCATGAAGCGAGCAGAAGCGCATACTCAGCAGCAGCGGCATCAACCGCAAGCGTCACAACCGCAACCTCAGGCGTCACAACAAGCCCAACAACCTGTGCCTCCTTCCCTTCGAAGCCCATTACATGCTGCCAAGGAGCATCCCAATCCTGTCGCCAAACGATTGACAAGCAACCAACTTCCAGCTCCAGCTCTCATTAGCAGCGTGAGCACGTTGGACAGCAAGCACAACAGCGCTCACGGGTCACCTACGTCGTCACAAAGGACCGTTGGCGGTACGGATGGCACAGCCGATGACGGTGGCGAGCTGGTCTCTCGCTTCATGCCCAGCGCGTCGCATCCTCAGAACTCTACTGGCAGCGGCGGCAGCACTGCTTTCAATACACCGAAGCAAGGCTCATATCAGATGCCCGAGGAGGATAGTGCACTCCATCGGGCAAAGTCTGCACCATTCCAGGTTGGACCCGGAACAGGCCCTACAAGTCCAGGGTCGACCATCAGCGGCTCTAGTGGTGCTGCTACACCGGCACTTGGTCGATCACGAATAGAACTCAGGATGATGCACGACAAAGCTCTCGCAGATCGAGAAGAAGCGGCGGAACGACAGCCATTGGTTCCGCATCATATCTACGACCGGCGAAACGAGACGCTCAAATCCTACCTCAACATTGCACACATGGGTGGCGGCTACCAGACTTCAAGAGGACCGGGCACTGCAATGCAACCAATAACAAATCTGTCCTTAGGTCCTGAGATCTTCCAGGGACGTTTCAAAGCCGTTAACACTGAGCTTCGAGTCGTCCAGAAGTTCCGCGACCCTATTGCTGAAGCAGTAGCTCGTCTTCAAAAATGTCGCGGCACCAAACTCTCCAACGGCTCTCAGCGTAACACTGCTCCCGGCCACAAACACGCAGCTTCTCTGAAATTGAGCAAGTCCGCTGTGTCGCTTCCGGCTCCTGCGGCCCGCGGTGGTCCAAGTCGCGAGCCCAGCAAGCTGTCCACTAGTACGAGTCCGCCCAAGCATCCTGTGATTGAGTCAATGGCAAAGTCGGACAGTCCGAGCAAGTCATCAGTTGCTGCGAGGCGGGATGGCGAAGAGCAGAGACGGCATGCGAGAAGAGGCGTTTCCTTCGCGGGCACGCCGCCGGGCACGAGGCCGCAGACGAGGGACGGCGAGCGGGATGAGGAGGTGCCAGATCCGGATCGGATCGCGAGGATGATGTGGGAGAGTCTTGGTGTCTGACGGCACCGAGAGCACGAGTCTGTGACGGGAGGCACATTGCTTTGGCAAGCACAGCGCGGCATCGTTTAACGGTTCTTCACGGATATCCTGATGCGAGTTGAGACGTCGTGATGCGCTTCAGCGTTGGCGTTGAAGGTGAGCCTTTTCTTTCTTCCTTTCTTGTGATGTCAATGGCGTGAGGAATGGCTTGGGATGGGTATATAGCATTGGCATTGCAGCGTTCTTTTGGGAGCTTGACATGGACATGGGCGCGGGCATAGAATGGCGCCTCACATGCGATGGGTCATAATGATCATGAGATGCTTTTGGTACTGAGACTGTGGTTCAAAGGCAATAGGGAGGTCAAGGCAGGCTCGCCGTTTGCGTCGCGATAGCGATACATGATCTTGGGGGGGCAGGAGCGCAGGCTTGCGATATACGATTGTAATTGGCGGCGCCTCTTCTTGAGGCAGTGGCTTGTTACCTGCAGCCTGCGACAGCAGATATACCCATTACCGGAGACTCAAAGTGTGTTTTGCTCTGATAATTGCGTTACTCGTGGCCTCTTCGATACAATGCGTTGACTTATCCTCGAGGCTTTGGCTCAGACATGTAGGACTAACATTACCACGGCGCTGTGCGTTCGTATGCGCAATTTCCCAACTCTGCCCTGAGGCACGCGCAACGACAAACGTGGATCCAGATCAAACGTTTGCAATCAAAACAATATTGTGTCATCAGGCATGATGTTGTACCGACGCATCGGTACTCACAGCTCGCATCTATTTAACAATGAAGAAGGCGCAATATGCGCTGTTTGACAAACGCAGGTCCCGTGGCTCCTTCCTTACGCTCGCTATCATCTGAGATCTGGATCTCGCAAGTACAGTCCTTACTGGCTCATCACGACCCTACAACAAAGACGAGAATTTCGATACCTGAGTCGACCACTTTATTGACCTAGACGCTTCACAAAGACGCACGAGATCTGAGGGATACCGGATCTGGAGCGGATTTCTTCATTGAGGTTCTCACGCGGGTGCCAGGAGTTGGAGTGACCGCAGCTGGCATCTCGGCCGTCGAGTCTATCGAAGACTCTCGTCGAAGACGCTCGCTATATCGCAGGTCTTCCACCGCAACTACGACGGCAACGAGGCGCATTTCAGCTGAAAGTCAACAAACAAGCCCGCCCGCATTCCAGGGACCAGAACACATACCCGTAACCCAACAACTTCAGCCGATACGATCTCCTCCATGCGTCTCCGATCCATCTCCGTCTCAGCGCTGGCCGCTGTCGCTTTCCTCCAGGACGCAAGCGCTCTTTCACTCGAACGCAGGCATTCGCATCCACAGCGGTATGCGGAACCAGATATCGGGGGGAGGGATGCATCGCCTGTGACGAGCCCGATGACGACGTATACGATATACCGGACTGTGCAGAGGGTCGTGGCGACGGAGACTGCTGCGGCGTCGACTTTGGATCACTCATTGATGGAGGCTGATGCCAATTCGGCGCCGTTGATTTCAACTTCATCATCTTCCTCAGCATCGACGGAGACGAGCACGGCATGGTCGGTGGTAGCCAATGCGACCAACTCCTCCTTGTCGACTACTTCGATCTCCAGCCTGGCGTCCGCAAGCCTGACTTTGACGCCCTACGTCAACGGCACGATGAGTGCTCTTAGCCGAACGCCCACGGCGTCCATCACATCTGCAGTGTCCTCTGCCGCGAGCGCGAAGCCAACCGCTACACACGAGGGAGCAGCCGGGAGAATCAGTGCACATTTGGATGTCTTAACATTAGGTGCGATGGCGATGACCTGGTTGATGGTTGCTTAATTAGGGCTCCGTTGGCACGGGTTTTGTCGAGACTTGGCCGGCCACTGGATGGCAGAGCATTTTTACTGTTCGGTGTATGATATGATGAGACTTGCATTCGATGTAGATATAGTTTTGGGATCGATCGAGGGCATTGATCTTCGGCACAATTCACCAAAAAAAGCATTTTGGTCGAGCCTGAGACTTGTACGTGGCCTTGAATATCCATTAATCATGCTGCACACTACTACTCACTTGCTCGCAACAACACTGCCGTGCGCAATCGTAGTGCCACTTGCCCGCAGCACAACCACCGTATCCTCCGCCAGTGGTACCCCCTCCTCACTCGTAAGCTGAACTCTCGCCCGCTGTCCAGCCTTAACAACACGTGGCCGCTTCTGCAAGATCTCGCCCTGTCCATCCACCAATCCAACAAGCTGCTTCACCTGCCCAGCCACATGCAGTCTACCAACATGCACATCCACGGCTTGCGGCAACAGACTCTCCAGCGTCTCAACAATCGCCTCAAAGCTCTTCGTGACTGCCGCTGGGCTTCCGCTACTGCACGCCATATCGCCGCTGCGAATGTGACTCGCCTCGATATCATCAATCGCCAGATGCAGTGTCGTAATTTCACCAGCGATTGCCCACTCTCGTGCCTCGCCGTGGACCTCGATGCCTTTGATTGCGACGTTCTCCCCGCTCGGCTGGATCGAAAGGGTCTCTCCGATCTGCACGGTGCCCGCGGATATACGGCCAGCGATTGAAATGGGGTTCTGGATGCCGCCTCTGAAGACGTCCGTAATCTGGAGGCGGAAGGGCTGTTTCGCGAGGATGTCGATATGCGGCTCTTTTGGCACCGACGCCTCCAGTGCTTTCACGAGTGTGGAATACGACTTGCTGATCCATGCAGTAGGTCCAGAACTTGGCGGTGGCTTGGCCACATTGTCACCGTTCAGCCCACTGCATGGCACGAAGCGGACGTTTTCATCTGCAAAGCCTGTCTCCTTGAGCAACTTTGTAACCTGCAGCTTGACATCATCAAAAGCCTCCTCACTCCATGGTGTGGGTGCCGTCGAGTCAAGCTTGTTCACGGCAACCACAACGTTCTGCAATCCAGCAGCCTTGGCGAGCTGGATGTGCTCCCTCGTCTGGCCCTTCATGCCGCTTTCCAATTGATTGGCGTCGACGACAAGGACGGCAATGTCAGCCATCGAGGCGCCACCGATCATGGCCGGTACAAAGTCCCGATGACCAGGTGCGTCAAGTATGGTGAAGTCTACAGCGTCAGTCGAGAAGGGGTGTTGCGCGATGTCGATGGTGACGCCCCTCTCACGCTCATCGGAGCCAGAGTCCATGACCCAGGCCAAAGCAAAAGAAGCTTTGCCCATCTCCGAGGCCTGCTTCTGGTATCTGAGCCCATGTTAGCTCAAGAAGCGGGACAGGATTCTTTGACAACCAGCCCGCCAGGGAGTGAAAGACTAACCTGTCGATGTCTCGTTGTGCCACCGCACCAGTGTCCAATAGGAGTCGACCCATCAAAGTGCTCTTGCCATGATCAACGTGGCCAATCACGACGAATGCCGCATTCGGCTTTCTTGTCCGTTCTTGCCATATCTTGAGCACGTCCATACCCTTGCTACGGATTTTCGGGACTGGTGCTGGCGCACTCTGGTCAAGCTGCAGGGCCTCTGTCTTTTTGACCAAGCCATTGGATGTTTGTGGTTTTCTTGCATTACCTGTCGAGATAACACATCAGCTTTGCTTCGCTTTGGCATCAGCAAGCTTTTCTGCCATGCTATCTGCTACATGTAAAGCGAGCCAGTACTAGCGCAGCCGTCACTTTGTAAGACCTTTGCTATGCTTCTGGGCTTGCATGACCACATCGTCCGGCGAGGGACCGTCGAATGGGTTCTTAGTATTGGCTCCGACCATATCTTTCAACGTCAATGGTGACGCAAGAGGAGCCTGGGCCTTGCTGGTTGATAGCGTCTGGCCGAATATGGTAGGAGAGGCCCGAATGTCCGGTGTCTGTTCGACTGTCGCAGCTGGCGGCGGAGTTGGTTCCCTCGGTGGTGGGGTTAGATCCCGTTTCCTGCGAATCGGATACTTCTTCGACTCTGTCGTTGGAGCCTCATTCTCCTTGACGTCTTTCGGCTTGGTCAAACGATCCAGCGAGTTCGACACAGTTTTGCCAGCTGCACTGCCAGAGGTAGCTGCTTTCTTACGCCGCTCCTCGGCCAGCTTTGCCAACTTCGAAGATCCACCTAATAGCTTGGGCTGTGGGTTTCCCTGCGTGGCGGGGCTCAAGTGGCCTTGCATTTGCTCTGGTACATTTGTCCAAGGCACATCACGGAACCAGTCTGCTGCTGACATTGGTGGCATGATCATCGCGTCTGGTGCCACCAATGTTAGAAGTAATTGAATTGATAGGCCGATCGTGCTCCTTCTATATCACGACCAGATCCGTAGCGCCTAGCCATCATGAAAGACAAGAGACTGCCACTGACTCACCTGCATTCTCGGCGCTTCGTTGAGCAGCCTGATCAAACTTATTTGTTGTCTTAGACTTGTCCTTCTTCGTGGCTGGTGGCTGTTGCTTCGGTGCTCGTGCATTCTTGAGGTAAGTGACGGTCTTGGCGACATCCCAGTAGTAGTGCCAGAGCGCGTCTTCGATTTCTCGATCAGACGCCTGGATGCTCGCTTCGTCCAGTTCAGCTCGTACTACTGGCGTTAGATTTGCGAAATTGTCTCGGTCCTCTGCTGTATAGGTCTCTTCATCTTCAAGGTAATCTTCTTCACCCTCATACAAATCATCCTCGTCGTAGTCGATATTTTTATTTCGCTGCATTATAGATCATACACGTTGATGCTGGTTGTCAAGTAGGGTGATGGTGGGCAAGAGTCGAATGTCGAAGTCTTGAAGGGAGCGTCATATCATATATGCAGTGAAGCACGGGCCGCAATTCAGCCGTCAGCCATGAGCCGAGTGGACGGAACCTGCAGCAGCTGCTTACTTTCACTTTCTGTCTTCCACGTCTTACTGTTCTGGTCATCTCGATTCGGCGAGCATAATCAAGGCCGACCGATTGTTGGAGAGGCGCTCGAAGACTGACTGTAGATGAGATGTTTTGGGGAAGTTGCAAGGCGCGTGCCTTCCGTCCGTCACAGTCCATTACGTCTTCATCTTGTGCGGAAAGCGCGAGCACCCCCTAGTATTCTCAAAACGCTCGAACGCTCATATGCTTCCCCTGCAAGACATGCATGTCGTGAGGGCACCAAGATTACAGCATCACGGCCAGGTCCATCAACGATTTCATCAAGTTCGGTCCCTGGGATCGACCTTAGTCGTTCCTTCATCTGGGAGTCACTGAAAGCCTTCGTTGGAAAGGCCTTGCCAGGCTTCTCGCAAGCTACCTCTCAAACCGATTTCGATGAGCTGTCAGCCGCAAACATGACGTACCAGGCGCCAGTTAGGCAAGAGATCAAGCTCCTGCAAAAAATGCTCGGCATCACATCCATTGGAAACGCTCAGAATGACCAGATCGATCCTGTCTTTGTCTGCATCGACTGCGAGGCTTTTGAGCACGATCAACGAAAGATCACTGAAGTTGGTGTGGCCGTCTTGGATAGTCGCGATGTCCGTGGTCTGGACCCAAATGACCGGGAACAATGGTTCAGCAAGATGAAGTATGCACACTATCGCCCAATGGAATATGCGAAGCTAGTGAACAGTGAGTCTCTCTTGTAAAAGATAGTAGAGTGCCTGAGATCGATTGCTGACTTGCATCTCTTGCTCTTTGTAGAGCGCTTTATCAAAGGCTGCGCGGAAGGGTTCAACTTCGGAACCACGACATGGGTGATGAAAGCAGACGCCGCGAGCGTCCTGAAGAGGATATTCATGAGTCCGAACCAGCTGGCCAATGCTGCCAGGTTCGACAGCGCTATCGTACCTGATGCCCGCAACGTCATCTTTGTTGGTCATGGAGCCTCCAATGACGAGCAATATCTCAGGCAGTTGGGATTCTCACTTCGCGCTGACGCCGACATCTCGCGCACGATGGATACTCAGAAGCTTGCAGGTGGTAGCAAGAAGCATGGTGTGGCTCTATGGCGACTTGCCCTCAGCCTGGACCTTGATCCTGTCAATCTTCATAACGCTGGGAACGACGCTGCATACACATTGCAAGCTCTCGTTGGCATCGCACTCAAAGAGCACGCGGTCCTAGACAGTACTCTCGTCGACTTGGCAAAGCACAAAGGCAAGGGTGCCAAGGACCCAGGCAAGCGCAATCCGATGGTTGCACCTCAGGTTTGGGAAGGTACGGCAGCGCCACCTGGCAGCGCCATGGAACCATCGGTGACTGATACCGTCCCTGCAAACAGCCGCCAGCGTCGAGTCGCGGCAAGACTGGAGCGCAGACAGCACAAGGAGGCGGTGCGCACTGCACAGGCATTTTCCAAATCAGACGTACCATGAAGTGGGCTACGTGTCGTTAAAAATGCACTCACTGTGCGCTATACAATGGTACATGTGGCCGGAGTACACAGCTGCGAGTTACATCCGCAAAAATCCGCCTCTGATGACGGCTCAAGACATGGTATTGACACCGCGTGATAGACGTCGCAACATCCACAGGTATAGTCGTGGCATCAGGTAGACAAAAGTGAGTGGATTGCAGATTGTATTGGTGCAGGTGGAGAAGCTCGCTGACAGGCGATGAATAAGCAGTGATCTATTGCTTCGCGGGCCAAACGCGTGGCTCTGGCGGTGACTGCGAAAAGGTCATACTACAGAAAACAATTAGACAGCATGTGTAACGAAATTCGAGTATCGTCGACTCAATCAATATCATTCTGTCATGCAATTGACCCATTGATCAATCGACGCAATTGACTGCTTCATGATCTCTTGGAGGCTTGGTGCTCTATTTTGACGGCTTCGCAACCTGGATGGCGGCTTGACGATCTGGTGAACGCTTGGTGACCAAGAAGCTTGATGACGATGGCAAATGAGTGCACTTGAGGCCATCGTTGCATCTCAGCAGTGACGAATATATTCAGACAGATGCGATGGATGTCTCTGAATGATATTAGGCCGCAGATTGCTGATGGTCTCACTAGGAAACACACCATCGATTGGTATAGTCTCTGATAGTGATCCAAACGGCTGAAATGTAAGAAAACAACATTCCAGCGACCCGCCTTGGCTAAAACCACCAAGAATGTCAAGCTCCGACTGATCCATGCTTGGCCGTCTTAGCCGATCCGCTGGCCGATCCTCCCGACCGAATGATGTGTAAGCAAAAACCGTCCTAACGGTGATTAGCGAATGACGCACCCCAGATATAAGCTTGTCAATTGTTCTAATGCTTCTTCTTACCATTGCACTCACCTTGGAGAGTAATTGTTTCAGCTGCTGACCGCCATGCTGGAAAGACGACACTACTGAACTGGTTGTTTTTGGCTTTTGTTTCAGGATCCGGGATCCACCCTGCAGATGTCGGCCAGCGAACAAACCTCCGCCAAGACACCATCTTTGGGAAACGATAGTGCGGTGGTCGCCAGGGCGCAACAAGAAGCAGCCACTGAGTCAGGGACGGCGCAGTCTATCAAACTTACTGGAGGCGGTCAACCGGATCTTTGCCCACAACCACTTCACCAGACACGCAGCCACAGCTCAGCACGTTCGCACAAATCACACACCAATGGATATGCCAGTGGCGGGACCAATGCGGAGCGACAGGACCCGGAAACAACGCCAAATGAATCGCCAGACCCGGAGAAGGAATTCGAGGTAGCGTTTGATGGCGATGCGGACCCCTACAGCCCCAAGAACAAACCGACGTGGCGCAAATGGTCAATCGTCTTCATCCTGGCCGGCTCGTCCTTGTGCGTCACCTGTGCATCTGCACTATACACCAGTACATATGCACAGCTCGAGATTGACTTCCACGTCAGCCGAGAGGCTGCCACGGTCGGCCTGACGACGTTTGTCTGCGGCTTAGGTCTTGGACCCATGTTCCTCTCGCCGCTATCAGAGTTCTACGGACGGCGCATTGTGTACCTCTGCGCCTTTGGGATGTACTTCATATGGCTTATCCCTTGCGCAGTAGCAAACAATATTGCGACGATGCTCGTCGTCCGCTTCTTTGACGGGCTGGCAGGCTCTGCCTTTTTGAGTGTTGCCGGGGGAACAGTGGGCGACATGTTCCCAAAAGACAAGCTGTCGGCTCCCATGATTGTGTACACCGCAAGCCCGTTCGTTGGGCCTGAGGTGGGTCCGGTACGTACTTGATGGGTGGCAGGGCATTTGAGACTTTGACTAAACTCCTACTCATCACTTTGCAGGTCCTTGGAGGTAAGTTTCCCCAATGTACCCCTGCATGTCTTTGGCGTTGCTTGCATCCTGCCGAGCGTCGTTAGATGCAGTGTGGTTGAATAGTAGTTCGGATGTACATTGTACCTGACGATCATTTGCAGGGTTCATCAACCAATTCACCAACTGGCGATGGTCATTCTGGGTGTTGGTCATCTGGGCTGGTTTCATGTGGTGCCTCATCTTCCTCTTTGTGCCGGAAACTTATGCACCCGTATTGTTGCGGCGCAAGGCTGTCAAGCTGCGTCAAGATACTGGCGACAACCGATGGCAGGCACCCATTGAACGGATGAACAAGTCAGTGACCAAGACAGTGCTGTGGAGCTGCATTCGTCCTTTCCAGCTGCTCTTGTTCGAACCGATGTGCTTGAACCTGTGTCTGCTGTCCGCTATTCTTCTAGGCATCCTTTACTTGTTCTTTGGTGTAGGGACAACGAGCCTATGTCGTTCTGCATGCCAGTGCTGATCAAACTTTAGGCCTTCGCGCTTGTTTTCGAAAACAACCACGGCTTTAACCAGTGGCAAACAGGCCTGACCTTCCTTGGCATTTTCGTTGGCATGCTCTTCGGCGTCAATCTCGACCCTATATGGCAAAGAAACTGTATAAGCGATCGTCCTGCAGATATTGAGTCTTTCGCGCTAATGCAGCGGTAGATGGCCGACTCGTGCGCAACAATGGCGGTGTATCGGAGCCTGAATTTAGACTTCCGCCCACTATACTGTGCGTCTATCGCGTGATTAGACGCGCGTGTAAGGCCTGCTGACTTGCATAATCAGAGGCGCGATGCTCGTTCCTGTGAGTCTGTTTGGTTTCGGATGGTAAGTGAGCTTGCTTCAGACTTGGAAACTTGCAGTGACTCCATCAAGCAAACCGTGAGTGGTCGTTCGAGAGATGATCGTGATTCTGAGGCTGTTGATACGTCAATGATCTCGGACGTGAGAGGCAATTGCCTGGACGTGTCAAGTCAATCGTCCTGCGCTGTCGATGGCCCCAGCTATCATCTCGCCGGCATTGAGCAGTCGATCATCTCATGCATCAGCGATCTCTGGCGTCAAACGTTTGGTTGCTTGATGGGATCACTGACAAATAGCCGCAAGTTGCCATTTGGAGCACTAGAGCAGCCAAGAATGCTAATGCAAACACAGGACCACATACCCTTGGTATGTTACAAGCATGCATAGATTCCTGGAAGATCTTCGCGATACGAGCTCACTGATTTACGTCAGGGTCCACTGGATCGTCCCAAGTATGTTTACAGGTCCATTGACGACGCTCGCAGAGGCGGTCATTGCAGGCCAGATCATGCTGACAAGAGTGCAGTCATCTTTAGCGGCCTTTTCGGCTTAGGGAACATACTTTGCTTTGGAGGTGTCAGTTTCTATCCCTCTTGTTATCGCCTTCAACGAGGCGCATAGGCTAACAGAAGCTTCGTCAAAAGGTATTTACTTACTTGGTTGAGACCTACCCTATGTACGCGGCGAGCGCATTGGCTGCCAATAGCTTCGCGAGATCAAGCTTCGCAGCTGCATTCCCACTGTGAGTGAGGACCACCATGGAGCCCGAAGAAGCCCCTACTGACGCAATTTTGCCAGATTCGGAGTCCAGATGTACAATACCCTGGGCTACCAGTGGGCTAGCTCATTACTTGCCTTTATCGCGCTGCCCATGGTGCCTTTCCGTAAGTGTCGTACCTCATGCATGCAGTTGTCCCGCCCCATGAAACGAGTGCTGATCGTTGCATACAGCGATCCTGTTCTTCAGATTCGGCAAGCGCCTCAGGGGTCACTCTCGCTTTGCACAAGCCTCTCCCTGAAATGGGTAGAAGGACGGATTCCACAGAAGTGGCATGCCAGCAGGCAGAGACCTAAAGCAGGAGTAGAGGTGACACCGCATCCTGGGCAAAGCCAAGCAAGCACTGGCCCCACAATTGAATCAATCAGAGCTGCCTTCACGTTGTTCTCCATATAGTGATTGCATGAGTCGATGGCTGCCGTACATCCTTGCCACGTGACACTGCGCATCCTGATGACGCCGTGATGCGCGCTCCGTACGGCAGATCTTGCTGCCGCGGCGCAGATGGCCAGTTGAGATCGCAGGTGTTGTGGTCGGCGCTGCTGCCGCTCTGGGAAGCGATCCCAGGGATGAATAGCGGTGACAGGCGGCAGACAGGTAACATGAGCTGCATGTGCACCTTTTGAGAATGTCTTCACCACGGGCGCTTTAAACTCTGTTCCTATTGTGATGTGTCGAAGGCAAGGAGAAGTCTGTAGGCTATTTGCGTCCTGCAGGTGCGAAACTATATTCGTATATAGTGCTAGCCAGCGGGACTCGCCGTCCGAGCCGCTCGACATTAGCCTCGGCGAAGGAAGCCCCGCCGCCATGTGCTGCTTGTTTCGAGGTA
Source organism: Teratosphaeria zuluensis (assembly GCA_007113905.1). Taxonomy (NCBI): domain Eukaryota; kingdom Fungi; phylum Ascomycota; class Dothideomycetes; order Mycosphaerellales; family Teratosphaeriaceae; genus Teratosphaeria; species Teratosphaeria zuluensis. The sequence continues at coordinate 865,364 of VCMQ01000016.1, forward strand.
GAACCTAAGACGTGCATCAGATTTGCTGGATCCAGTGGACGAGCATCGCGTGCCTTATTGTTGAACCCAATAATAATAATACACGCAGGTCATACAACAGCGGTGCATTGCGCATCTGCAGATTGTGATCTTGCGAACCTCAGGTGCTTGTGCGGCCAGACGTGCACCCCGGCCCGTTGTCGTCAGAGCGCAGCATAGCTTGGAGTTCCGCCAGGATGGTGATGGAGACTGAATCGCAGTGGAACCGAAGGTAGTACAAGACTTACGAGGCGCGTCTGTTGGGTTTCCAATGCGCCTCTTCTCGCGTGCGCTTTGGCTACAGAGCACCGCAGAAGCGTTCCATACCTCGCTGTCGGACTGAGCCGCCTGCGTGCACAGCTGCTGCCCCTCTTTGGGACGGTGCGGGTTGCACTGCGAGGTACGGTGCAGTGCTGTAGGTCCCGTTGTGGGACGGGATTAGCGAGGCAGGCGTGGCGGACGGCGACACAAGGCTCGTGGTCAGAGGGAGAGCTGCTGCAAGAGTTGTCTCGGTCGGCGTCGTTGGGTGCACGATTTAATTGAGGGTCGTAACACGGCATAATCTTTGCGCACGCCGCGCACGCGTGATCGCGAGGCAGTGGGGGCATTCCTGTGCTTCAGCGCTGCCAAGTGGTTGGCTTCCGCTGCTATTCCAGCGTGGCGGCTGTCTCTGGATCGAGGAATCATTGTCGGATAGCGGCAGACGCAACGTGCGCAGAGCATTCGGGAGGCCTGTGCTTGGATACAGTGCCTCGGTGAAGGTGGTACTGGCAGCGAAGCGGCGCAGCAATTAATATGTCGCCCGAGCCCGAAGATGGGTCGCCCTCTCCAGAACCTGGCATCGAGCAGGAGTCAGGCACCATGGCAGACGAGAAGACCGAACGCGCTTCTACCGAAGAAAAGTCACCAGCTCAAAGTGCCAACGGCAATGTTGCTTCAACAAAGAGCAATGCGAAGGACCCCAATCGACCTCGGCGGAAGAAGGCACGCAGAGCGTGCTTTGCCTGTCAACGGGCGCATTTGACATGCGGTAAGGATATGCCCCAACAGATATCCTGGTGTCAATCTTCTGGTGGTGGCGGCAGCAGCGAAATTTGACTAATAGCTACCTACAGGCGACGAACGACCCTGTCTGAGATGCATCAAGCGTGGGTTGCAAGATCAATGCCACGACGGCGTACGCAAGAAGGCCAAGTACCTTCACGATGCTCCAGCAGAGGCTCTCATACCTGGCTTCGCCGGGAATTACCACCAGAACGGTGCTCATAACATACCTGCATTACCAGGTGCCTCCACCACCGCCAACAACATGCCAACCTCGCAGCCTGGCAACTTCTTTCCACATAATGCCCAGACAACCTTTCCTCAGTACAGGACGGGTAGCCAATCTGGACATATTGGTGCCCCAATGATGGACGGCAGCAACCTCGACTTTGCCGCTCAGAGTGTCAGCACCCCAACCCATTATCAATCAACGCCAAGCCAGCAAGTATCTCCCGAGCAGGACATCACCAACACTATGGTTTCATCTGGCAGTCTGCAGCAAGGTGATACTGGATCTTTCGACTCGGCGTTCGTTGACCCGAACGATCCTACACTCTTCAACTTCAACATTTCAGACCTCAACTTCGGCAACCACTATGGTGCACTGGAATTCGGCATGCTCGGGCATATGTCCTCGGGCGCTGTTGGCACACCCGAAGGAGATGCCATGATGAGTCAATCGAACAATGGCGCCGTGTCATTTGACGGGTCGTCTGGCTTTCAAGGCACTTATGGTTTCAATCCGTCCTTTTCGAACTGGCAAAACCTTTCCAGGCAGGGTAGCTCAAGCAATCTGTGGGCGTCATCTACTGGAAACGGCATGGATGCGTATGCCATTGGTGATAACAGCCATCTCGGTCAGAGCCCACATTCGGACAATCTTAACCCTTATGGCACGTCACCCGAGACGCAATTCGCGCAACCAGATCAGCAGGAGCTGCTGCGACAAAGCATCTCGCAAGCACAGCAGCAACAGCGCAAGCATGGTGCTTTTCCAAGCAACAGCATGGATCAAACGCGAAAACGCCGTCGTGACACAGCCGCGATCTACACGTCAGTGCAGGCGCCGTATTCCTATACGCAAGGCTTCCACGCACTCACGGCCTTCCTCAACAAGCGCTTTCCCAGAGACAAGGTGCTGCGCATCGCAAGATCACTGGCAACTATCCGCCCCTCTTTCATTTCTTGCAATCAAAATCTGAACAACGATGATTTGATATTCATGGAGAAATGCTTCCAGCGCACGCTGTGTGAGTACGAGGACTTCATGGCTGCTTATGGAACGCCAACCGTCATCTGTCGTCGGACAGGTGAAATTGCGGCTGTTAACAAGGAGTTTTCACTCGTCACCGGATGGCGCAGAGACGTCTTACTGGGCAAGGAGCCAAACCTGAACGTCAATACTGGTGGCTCCAATCACATTCCGGGGAACCAGACGGGTACCAGCTCGCGAGGCGCCGCCACACCACGCCTGTCCAATGTGGAGGTGGATCCGGGGCGGCCGCAGCCTGTTTTCTTGGCGGAGTTACTAGACGAGGACAGTGTGGTCAACTTCTACGAGGACTTCGCCAATCTTGCGTTCGGCGCGTCTAACTCTTCCATTATCGGCGCACACTGCTCTCTTCTGAAGTACAGGACGAAAGAGGATCCCGGATGGGGACCGAATGACCACCTCACCGATGATGGCAAACGAATCAAGACAGACACCCGGATCAAGGCCGAGCCACTGATCAGGGGTCATGACGGCATGAATGCGCTTGGTGAGCGCGATGGCAGAGTGGATTGTACAATGTGCTTCACAGTCAAACGGGACGTTTTCGACATTCCCATGCTTATTGTCATGAATGTAAGTTGCGCTTGATCGGTGTTCGTTGTTACTCTGGCTAATAGCTCACAGTTCTTGCCGTGCATATGATTTGCGGCAACATGGCGTTCAATGGGCATGCAGGTGGGATTTGTACAATATGGCGCGATCACAGATACCCGACCGCTGGCACGGAGAACGGGGCAGAGCAAAATTTACAGCAACAGAGGGGAGGTATTTTGAACCAGTGGCGCGTTGGGTGAATTAAGGACCATGGCGACTGGGCGTTTCGCCGCGATGCACAGAGGGATTGACTACATGTATTGACGGGAATAATATGTGAGACTAGGCAAGCGATTGGAGCAGCATGAACAATGATTACGAGCTACGGCTTTTTGTCTCTATCACCTCTGCATGACAAATCTCACCGACATGGGCTGCTGACAGGAATGACTTGTTGATTTGATTGTCGCGTTGTTGGTGTGAGTTACGGGGCTGATGTGATGTGAACAGGAGCGCTAGGAGCGATACCGTGTTCACTGAAGTGTTAGAGTGCTGATGACCTCGCCGCCGCCGCCGTCTGCATGCCTCAGGCACGACAGATCACGTAATCAAGAACAAGCTCGAGTTACCTAAAAATGGCGGGCCCCGCAACCGCATTGTGCCTATCTTCCAAACTGTTGTTGAGTAACACACCACCATGCACCATCTCAAAGCAGCAGTTCGCCCGGCGACACGTCCATTGAGACTTAGTCTTCATCAAGACATAAGGCCGCCCTGACAGCAGCACAAGCAATTCACGTGGACGAAGAGAACCTCAAGAGCAGCAACGATGACGAGTACGAGTCAAGCGCCTGCTACACAACAGCCCAGTGGTGCGGCTGGAGAGGTCATGGGCTCCGGCCAGGAAGGAGCCAAAGCAGAAGCGAGGAGGCATAGGCCTGAGACTGCAGGTCCTGATGCAGGGCCCGAGGCACCGTTCCCCATCCGGCTGGACGGCAAGGTGATCAAAGGCTTTGGCAGAGGGAGCAGTGAGGTAAGAGGGCATCTCCTTTAGATCATTCGGCCAGGGCGGTGACGACGACATGAGAACCGCCATCAATATCAAAGGAACGCTGTGTTCCATACGCTATCACATGCGTTGTGCGAGGACAAATGGCAGCGCGGATCACGATCAGGGCTGAGTACGTGTACCTGCGACCTACTATTCCAGTTGCGGCGCCAGGCGCAGTCATTGGTGATAAGCGGGCGAGGATCTGGATAAAGCGGTACGAGCCTTGCTTCGCACCATCCTCGGCTCGATATACCGCCTGTGTTGGTGTTCTGGATGGTCGTTCGTCCTGCAAAGCCGATGGCTGTCAGCTGTACCCAGCACTTTGGTTCCTGGGACAAGCCCAAGGAATTTGACACGGGGTAGGCACACGAGAAAACGTGGCGGCCATGTGTACGGCATGCAAGCAAGCGATCATTGAGGCAAACACGACGCCGTGCCAGTCCCAGTACCGCGTGCTGCCCATGGCGTCCAGCCTCGTGATAGAAGCAAAAGCATGATAGAGGGCACGTCCTCTCCAATTGCCTCGCACACGATGATCAGCTGGAATCCATGACTGGGGCTGGCTCCGATCAAGAACACAAGAGTCGTATATGCGACTGCTGTGATCTATTGGGATCGTCGTCGTCAAGCCAGCCCCTCGGCGATCACGAACTACTTGTTTCATATTACGAACACACCTCCTCAGCAGAAGCACTTGATCCATTGGCAATTCTCTGTCTAGGGCTCTTACTGACGTATGTGACTATAGCTCGGTATTCCCACGGCCAATATCCCGCTCTCTGGCCTCTCCATCGGCGGGCACACAGACATCGACTCCGGCGTCTACTTCGGTTGGGCGGGCCTCTCGCCCTCGAAAGCTACGCATCAGCATCCACCTGGCACAGAAAGCAAGTACAAGCACATGGCCCTTCATATCTATGACTCTGTCGTGAGCGCGGCCTTTGGCGCCGAGTCCGACTCGATGGGCTCAAAAGAGTCGTTGACGAAGGACAAAGGTGCAGTGTATCCGATGGTCATGAGCATAGGGTGGAATCCGTTCTACAAGAATGAGGTCAGAAGTGTGGAGGTGCATATAATGCACCATTTTGAAACGGACTTCTATGACTCGCACATGAATTTGATCATTCTAGGGTTCATTAGGCCGGAGCTGGACTATGTGAGTAAGGAAAAGTTGATTGAGGATATCAAGACCGATATCGATGTTGCGGGGAGGAGTCTGGCGAGGAAGTCTTATGCCAAATACAGGAATGACCAATACTTGCTGGAATTTGAGGGCAAGGAGGACGTGGCGAATTGAAGGCTGAGTGAGAATACTAGCTCAATATACCTTTTATCCAACCCATTCGCGACCGAGATGCATTAAATCTTTGCTCATGATCACTTCACGCTCCCCCCTCTCGCTTAGCATACTCATCCTCCATCCTGTCCTCGTACTTCCTGTCCCTCGCCGCTTGCTCACCATCAGTCACATCCTCGATTCTCCTTTGGCTCCCCAGACCACTTCCGCCACCCGCGCCCTCTAACAGCTGGTTGCCTTGCGCGTCATACCGCCTTGTCTCCTGTACGATCGGCTGCCCAAGATTCTGTGATGTTTGCTTGACCGTGGTGCCTGAAGGGTCCGTGTAGCTGGACTGGACGTGGCGTTGGCCTGACTGCTGGCCGTTGATGTTCGAGCTGCTGCTGCTGGAGAAGGAGGAGAAGGATGTGAAGGTCGAGGAGTTGTTGTTGGACATGGTGGTCTCTATTGAGGGTCTTGATGGCGTTTGGTTTCTGTGTTGGTTTGAGGTTTTGAGCATAGAAACAATGCCCAAATGGCGTGTGAAGCAAAGAATATATGTGTGGCGAGCTCGCGCCACAAGAGCAAGGGATCTACGTCATTGCACAGCCACTTCAGTCTTCGGGCCAGACAGAAGGAGACAGACGCATTCGGTGCATGGTGTTGTAAGTGTCTCATCGCTTGCCCGTATTGGCTTGGTGGTAATTTCTCCTTCAGCGAGTGAGTCGTACACTAGATCTAGTAGCACGGCGAACATATTCGTAGCAGATCCTCACACATATCGTTGTGCACAGCAAATACACCAGATCTCACCTCTCCATCACACTGAACATCGCAGCATCAATTGAGCAATTCAGCATCATTCTTGCTCGTCAGTCTCGACCCATGGCTCCTCGCCAGGCCTACTGTAGATATCGCCAACGGCTTCAACGTCGTCCCAGGACGCCTCCCAGATGCTCAGGACCTCAAGCCTCCATTTCAACCCATCCCTCTTCATGCGCGCGATAGCCCTGCACATAATGCTCTCTGTCCTCTTGTCGGCACCCAAGAAGGCTCGGCTGTCAAGTTCCCACAGCTTGCTCTGATCCCACAAATCGAAGGTACCGACGATGTGCGGCGGCTTATCATGGTAGAGATCCTTGAACACGAAGTGCTGCACCTGCCTGGGCTTCTCTTCGCGGCGGGACTGTGTTACGCGAGCGTAAAGTTCAAGCAGAACATTCCTGTTCATGCGCACTGCCCGAGAGCCGACGTTCAGCACTTCTCCTACCCTAAAGCACGTACGCAAGGTGGTAATGTTGCTGGCGCCGAGGATAGGGGAGCGGTCCAGCATCGTGTCTGGGAATGGCTTGCGAACGATGGGCTTCCGGCCAATGTGTTGGCTGCTATTCTTTTCGAGATCGTCGAGCGCCTGTCTTTCTGCAGCAGAGAACAGCTCGCCGCCATAGTCGTCGTCCGGATCGACAGTACGGACATTGTCCTTGAGTCTGCGCGATGGCGGTCCCAAGTCTTTGCGAGAGACCTCTTCAGCTTCGTCCACGGCGTCCACGATATCGGCACAGTCGGACTCGTCCGAGCTCAGGAAACACTCCTCGTCCGTCTGAATTGGCGGGGCTTTCTTGGCTTGCCGTCTTGGCTGCTGTCGAGCACTTGGTGTTGATACTGGTGCGTCCGATGGTACTGGTTTTGGCAGCTGCTGATTGTCAAGTGATGGCTTTTGAGCCTCCTTGGGCGTCTTTCTCCGCTTTCGGGTTGTGGCAGCTGGGCTTTTAGGCATTTCAATGCTCTCGTCGATTGGCTCAGCCTGGAAGCTCCTCGTTCTGCTGGACTTGCGACGCTTCTTGATTGCGCGCTGGGGCGAGGCATTGTTGACCGTGGCAATGTTGAGCCACGGTTGAGCGACTTGTACAGCGTCATCGACCGCCGAAGAAGGCTGACGGCCGTCGTATACGATTTGACCGTATCCCTTGGTGGCTCTAATAGCCTCCAGAGAGGTTATGACACCTGCCTGCTGCACCGATTTAGAGCTGGTCATGGAAGTAGGCTGACTGAATACCGCGAGTGGCTGCTTTACATCAGAGACGCCCTCAGCGGTCACTTGAGTGACCGCCTTGTGTCCTCCTGATGGAGTGGCCTCGCTAGATGTCTGGAGCTTGCTCGCCGAGCTGTCAGGTTTCTGCTGCACTTTGGTCTTGGTCACTGCCAAGCCTTCGGAGACATTGCTGCTCTTGCGACGCTTGGCTTTAGATGCTGACGTTCCGGTGCTGGCACGCTTCTTGCCTCTGCCGCCTGCTGTCTTCTTGCCCCTTGCCGTCACAACAAATGACTGCGCATCGCCACGTCCCAGATCAGCAGCAGCAACAGATTGTTGGTGAATATCGTGATGAGCAGGCTGCTTTTCAGACGTGCTTTCAGCAGCCTCGGGCCTGACAGCAGGTGCATTGATCGCTGTGAAGCGTCCCATGACTGGTTGTCCTCGAACTTGAGCTTCATCCCAGCCTCTCCACCGGGACATGTCGTGAGCTGTAACATTTGTTCTATGTCCAATCAGTCAAAAGAGCAATCAATCCTAAGTCGGAGACAGGCTGGGGTCAGAGAGCCAGCTGCTGCCTGAATTTCGTGTCGCGCCTGCCTTCTGCCAAGCTGCTTCATGGTCGGACTTCAGATAGTACTGAACGACATTTGCAATGCACACCGCCGCGTCACTGCTCACTTGATTCTCATCTTATCATGCGACCTCATCTGCGAGGTCTTGCGAGGCTCTATGCTCTTGAGCGAGCTCGGCGTCCCATCGCTTTAGTCAGAGGTAGCTCCAGCGGTAATGGACATCAGATTCACGAGCATTCCGCTGGAGCACCAAAGGCTCCTCAGAACGGAGAATGTACATGATCGAGCATGGCGACAGGAAGCAGGCTGGAGGAGAAGCAGCAGCTGAGCTCGCCGGCGCCATCTCGGCCGATCCCGGCCACCATCAACGTCACGGGTCACTAAGGTACCGTCGGCCAGCCGCCATCCTAAAGTACCTAGTGACTGGCAAGTCCTGGTGATGTAGCAGATCCTCGTAAAGAGCGCATAATTCTTTTCCAGAAAATATCCGCATAGCAGCTGCCAATATGTCTATGTTCCGCGAGAAGAAGCCATACACGGCCGTGACCGTGCAGATCGACCGACTGACAAGCGAGCAATACGATGAAGATGATGTCGGCGGTATCATTGATCTCGTTGATGTAATCCGTATCCAAGACTCGGGACCAACTGAGGCAGCTCGCGCGATACGAAAGAAATTGTGAGCATAGCTGTGTGCTGCTGCCAGCGAGTTCTACTAAAGTACCTCACAGAAAGTATGGCAACCCGCACCGGCAGATTAGGGCACTTGTCATCCTAGACGGCCTAATACAAAATGCTGGATCACGATTTCAACGGGCTTTTGCGGACGAGCCGCTCCTCGAGCGACTTCGTCTGATGGCTCGAGAGGAGGTAGTCGACCCCCAGGTCCGGCAGAAGTGCAAAGTGCTGTTCGTTCAGTGGGCAAACGCATACAAGAATACGCCTGGACTCGAGCGGATCGCAAATCTGTACAAGGAGTTTCCAAAGACTCAGAGACCAGCCGCAGCAAGGCAGAAGGTGCTTCGCGAGTCTGAGCCTACCGAACACGACAATGAATCACCCACTTCTCCTGGAGCCGCCTCCTCGCACGCTAAGAAGCCATCTCGCGATGTGCCCGCTACTTCGAGCGCACCACTCCGACCAGTAACCCTTACACCCACCTCGTCAAAGCTCTCAAAGACCAAGGCGAAGTTCAGCTCTGGCAAATCGTTCAATCTATCGAAGGAGAAAGATAACATGACCAATTGTATCGCAAGATCATCCATCGCTTCAACAAACCTTCTCAACGGCCTCCAACTCATCAACCGCGAACATCAACGAGTCTCAGACGACCCGGAAATCGCCAAGCGATTCGAAACGTGTAAAGCCCTCCGACGCCAGATTCTGCTGTACATACAGCACGTTGAGTCCGACGATTGGATCGGGAGCCTCGTCAATGCTAATGACGAGCTCGTCAAGGCCTTAACGGCATACGAGATTATGGATCGCAGTATTGATGACGACAGCGATAGCGACCACTTCGATGAATCTTCTGCTGTGCCGAATACTGCGCATGGCCGTACGGTGAGCACGGATACTGCGACACAGCTTGCTGGGCTGAGATTGGACGAGCCGGGGCCGGTCAAGCCGCCGCGTCCGGCACCCGCGAGCATAGCAATGCCGTCGGTACCGAGCTTTCAGGGGAGGAACGATGAAAGTGAGGAGGAGGAGGAGGAAGAGGACGAAGATAATCCATTTGGTGATGCCAATGCAGTACCGACGCCTCATGTAGAACGTGCTGGTATGAAATGGCGGGAGATTTGAGAGCTCTGCAGGTTTGGTGTGCCTTGATTGAGAAATGGATGTGAGACTAGCACTTGTCTACTACACGTACCAGCCATGTGATACGAGAGATACCCAAATGTCGCTATTCTGACTGGTCGCACGGATTGAATGACGAGGATACACTTGGAGGATGGTATATGGGCGCCGAAATCATTAATGCCAGAATGGAGTTTTGGATGGCAGTGGCAATGGCGCCTAGAGGTCGCTCGTGATCATCGCTAGTACCTATATCAGCTTGACCTTGTAAGTAAGTTGCTCACCAAGACACCCAACAGTGGAGGAGGATAGATAGCGGGCTAGCTCAGCGCGAAGAGTCGAGGGCTCAAGGCCACCCCCAGTAGCTTCCATTTCTTCACTCGCTCATGTACACATCACCCATCCACCCCCCTCCTCTCTTCCCCTCCCCTCACCTCTCCCTCCCAATCAACCCATCCAATCCCCCCTCATACCCACTAACATCATACTCATCAGGATACCTCTCAAGCACGCCCCTCAACCTCCTCATCTGCTCCACCTGCTCCTCCGTTAAACTCTCATACACATCCTCCATCATCGCCCTCAACGGCGGATGCTTCTCCTTCTCCGCCTTCCGATACGCCTCCAAAATACTCTTCCTCGCCTCACTCCTCAAATCCTTCTCCTTCGCTTCATCCCAGAGACCTCGATTCTCCATGTACTTCCTCAGTCTCGTGATGGGATTATCGCGGCGTTTCCAGTCCTCCACTTCGACCTTTTGTCGGTAAGCGAAGGAGTCGTCGGAGGTACTGTGGTGCGAGACGCGGTAGGACATTGCTTCGATCAGGATCGGTTTGTTAGGATCCGAGAGGGCGCACTCGCGGGCTTGCCGCGTGACTTCGCGGACGGCGAGGATGTCGTTGCCGTCGACGCGGATCGTGTCGATGCCGTAGCCGACGCCTCGGGAGGCGATGCCGTCGCCGCGGTATTGCTCTAGTGTTGGGGTGGAGATCGCGTAGCCGTTGTTGCGGCAGATGAAGAGGATAGGACAGGCGCGGGTGGCGGCGATGTTGAGAGCGGCGTGGAAATCTCCTTCGCTTGCGGCGCCTTCGCCGAAGTAGCAGGCGACGACTCTTTGCTCTTCAGTTGGGTTTTGCTGGTTCTGCAGCTTGACGGCGTAGGCTGCGCCGCTCGCTTGCGGGATCTGTGTTGCTAAGGGGGAGGAAATGGTGTGGATATTATGTTTTCTGCTGCCGTAATGCACAGGCATATTACGACCTTTACCGGGGTCGTCCCTAGTGGCGAAGAGTTGGGCCATGAAATCCGAGGGCTTAAAGCCTCGCCATTGAAAGACGCCGTGTTCTCTGTATTGGGCGAAGACTGGATCGTTGGGGGATAGAGAGGAGGCCGAGCCGACTGCTATGCCTTCTTCGCCGGCTGAGACCATGTAGAAGCTTATGCGGCCTTGTCGTTGGGCGTCGAACATAATGATGTCCATGATGGAGACGGTGACCATGTCTTTGTACATTCTGAGGAGGTCTTCGTCGCTAATGTTGGGGGCGGTGGCGTTCTTGTCGACTACTACGCCTTCTTGGTCAAGGATGCGGTAGGTTGGCATGGCGTCTTCCTCGGTGGCTTTGGAGAACGCCAGGGAGGTGGTGAATTTGGAGTTGACGGCGCCGGGGAAGTGAACGCTACAGTAATCAGTACTGGATGCTCACTGTGTTCTTAAGTCTACCCACCGGTCTGAGCCCTGCCTCTGCGAGACGGTACTCCATCTCTTCTGGCATCTTGAGCATAAGCTGGGCTGCCATTGATTTCTCACTGTGTGGCTGATTGCTATGCGCTCTAGAGCGCGGATCGCTCGTGTTGATGCCATACTGGCGCCGCACGGGGGTCTACATGGTGCTCTGATGTTGTGTCACTGCGAGGTGAGGACACATTGGTCGGCTTTTGTCGGCTTAAGGGCGACCCAAGAATGCGGAGAAGCGTGGAACTGGGATTGAGGCTCTGCGGGTGGCTGACGGGCGCTAGAGGTCGATCTAAAACAAGTGCATCGCATCCTGCATGCATGATGAAGCTTCGTGAGATCTTCAGACGAGTGTAGATTCATCAATCTCAAGAGCAATGGCATCGTTTGTTCCCAAAGCAGCGAAGAGGCTGCGCGTCACACCGCAAGCATCGAGCTGGGTATGCAACAATTGCAGGAGATCATTCGCCTCATCGATACAGTCTCGACAGCAGCAGCAACCGGCAACTAGCCAACACGGCGGACAAGATGGCAAGACGACGCACTTTGGTTTCGAGACCGTCGCCGAAGAACTCAAGCAGTCAAAGGGTCAGACTTCTCAACTCAATATCACATTCATTCGCTAACAAAACGCAGTCGCTGGCGTCTTCTCTTCCGTCGCCTCCTCCTACGACACGATGAACGACCTCATGTCCCTCGGCATCCACCGCCTCTGGAAAGACCACTTTGTCCGCGGCCTCAACCCGGGCAGCCCCTCCCACCCGCAAACGATCCTCGACATCGCCGGCGGCACCGGCGACATCGCCTTCCGCCACCTCGACCACGCGACAAACATCAATCGTGACACCAGAACGAGCGTGATAGTCTCAGACATCAACCCTGATATGTTGGGTGAAGGGAAGAAGCGGTTCATGCAGAGTCCATATTACAGGGACGGGAGAGTCGGCTTTTTAGAAGCCAACGCGGAGAATCTGGATAAAGTCGAGAGTAGCAGCATCGACCTCTACACCGTCGCGTTCGGCATCAGGAATTTCACACACAAAGACAAAGCGCTGCGCGAAGCTTTCCGCGTGCTCAAACCAGGCGGCGTCTTCGCGTGTCTAGAATTCACGCCGCAGCTCAGCAACCCTGTCTTCAATGCTGTTTACAAGAGGTGGAGTTTCAGCGCGATACCCTTGATTGGGCAGATTGTCGCGTCGGATAGGGATAGTTATCAGTATCTTGTGGAGAGCATTGAGAGGTTCCCAAAGCAGGAGGAGTTTGCGGGCATGATTAGGGATGCTGGGTTTTTGATTCCGGGGGAGGTGGCGGATGGTGAGGAGGGTGGGTTGCCGAGGAGTGGGTGGGAGGATTTGACGATGGGGGTTGCGGCGATACATAAGGGGGTTAAGCCGGCGAGGTGAGGAGGCATACAGGTTTTGGGATTCATGGCATGTGAGAGGAGTGCAGAATCGCCTTTCAGTCATAATGGAACTTGTAACAGTAAGAAGAAGCAGGATTGCACTCAGTCTCTCGATCGCTGTACTATCACCTGTAAGCTCGTGGCTTCAACTCCCTCTCGTTCTTACGGCCATGCTTTCATTCATCCCCAAGCTTCAACACGCACCTCTGCCAGCCCCACACCACAACCCCTCACCCCTATCAAACCCCCCTCCCCATCCCCTCCACTTCCACACCACACCACACCAACACCCTCTTGACCCCTTCCCCATCCTCCTCTTCACCAACCAACCCCCTCCCCCTCCTGCCCTCACCCCTTAAACCCAACAACCCACTCCCCCACCCCCGCATCCCCCCTCCCCCCAATCTTCCTCACACACACCCTCGCCACCCCCGGCGCAACCGCAGTCCCATACATCCCAAACCCATAAACCAGCCACACTCTCCCCCCCACCGCCACATTCTCACCCCCTCTATCCTTCCCCAAAACCTCCCTCGGCACCCTCGCAATGACAGGTAACCCGTCTTCGCTCGCCGTACTGACGTACGAGTACCCTACCGCGGAGGTTTCGAGCGTGGCGATGCCTCCGTTTGGGATGCGGGGCCTGCGGAGGTTTTGAGAGAGAGGATGGCGGTGTGGGTTTGGAGGTGCAGGGGGGTCGGAGGCGGAGTTGGCGTGGAGGTCGGTATCTTGGGCATCT